>CABFPE010000093.1:397282-459917 GCA_900660155.1 Hofstenia miamia
TATATATATATATATATATATATATATATCAGTGAATTATTCGCTTAATAAATTTTCGCTTTTTCAACTTTCACTTATCTCCGCTTACGCTTTTGTGCTATCGCTTATAACGCTTATGAATTTTAGGTTTACTATTTTCACTTTCCTTTAGAATAGAAAAGAATAGAATAGAATGGAAGAATATCTACTTAGAGTGCCAAAAAAGTCAATAAAAATACTAATATAAAATAAGGTCAAAAAGAAATACCTAATTGCACAATATTCAAAAATTAAGGCAGACGTTTACATCAGGGATAGAATTGGATCAGTCTAGCACAGAGGTCGGTTCGGGGAAGTTCAGGTCAGGTCGAGTTACTAAACTTATGTTCGAGCCGAAATGATATGTTTAGATTTTACTTTCAGACATTTTTACATGTAGTTTTTTCCCTGTTACACATCAGAGGAAGAAAAAATTAAGCATTCCTGACTTTTAGATATTGGTAAGTGGGTTTATGCATCACATGCAAGAAGCTGTGAGCGCCTCCGCTCCAAACGCATTTGTTATTATTCTGGCTTTTATGTTGATGGTGATTTATTCCAAAATAGATTCTGGAATATGTCAGCGCTCATATAGTATCACTTAATTGTGATTTGCGAAGTGAGTTCCAATGCTACTAGGATTGTGAGATTTCCGTTACCAATGACATCCTATTGGCTTACTGGAAAATACATATAAAATAAATTGTATATGCTTGCACTTCAATTTCATTTAGCCCAAACGTGTGGTGGTGAATCAGAGAGAAACCTTTATCTCCTCAGGACTAACTGTGACAGACCATCGTTCAAGCTTAGATCCAGTAACAGCTGAGGCGTTAGAATTACTAAATTCCGATCTGGGAGTAGTGAATCAATCTTCGATAAATATCCTAGATTCGATTAATTTTAAAAATACTAATAAAATATCATTTACATGTATGTGAGTTTCATTTCAATATGAACTACTTTAAAATATTTAGGAAATATTATCATCAACTCGATTTAAACTCGATTGGGAATTTCATATCTCAGCCAAAACCGAGAGTANTGACTAACTTTTCTAACTGTAACTATATTGAAAATAGAGACCTGCGTACCACAGATTTTCATACCCACTCTCATACATTGGTCAATTTTTAATTCTTAGTCCCGGCCCCGTTTTGTGAGTTTTGTTCCCATACACCTATTTCTGGACCCCGTAATGAAATTAAATGTACTGAAATTAGCCATTAGTAACTAAATTGGATACTGAATTGAAATATTACAAACATAGTAAAATTGCAAATATATAAGAAAATAAATGTTATTTCAAATTGGTGCTGTATCGTGGTTGGTTTTTTGGTCTGAGATTCGTAGGACTCTAATTGGCAGGGTATATTTTGGTGTAAGAAGAATGTCGTTGCTTTGGTATTCTTGAGCGTATTTTTTTAGTGGACATCTTATGAATAGATTCATGATTCTATTGTGTTGTGTTGGTTGTTGTGTGAAAAAACTCATACAACAGCAGGCCTAAAATTTATTTCGTATGTAAAAAAGCAATTAGTGTATCATCTTCTGAATGTAGAAGACATTTCAAACACTGTAAAAGAAGGAAATATACGACATAACAAGATTGTTCTGATATTCAAATGAATAATAAATAATTGTAATTATTTTGGAATATGTGGGCTCAAAATAACATATGCATTAGATTATTAAGGTTCATTTCATACGACGTCAAATATTTTAATAGTGGTGGTAGTTTGTATACTGTTATGTTTTGAAATCCAACTAAGTCGTCTTGTATTACTTCTCTTGATGTATATTTAATATTAGCGTTAAAAGCAATGTGTAGTGTAGTGTACATACATGTAATATTTTTTAATAAACTACAAACTACACTAATACAAATATTAGGTTGAGTTGCAATGATTAAATGTTTTTTTACTTGGACTTAGCTAGGACCAGTGGTAAGAGTTGTCTTGAGGTTAAGGAAAACCCTATGGTATTAGTTCCCTTACCCCTAAGTTGACCTTCCTACCAGAAGCCAAATTTCACGTGAGGTCATTTTCAAAGTTGCCTTATCTCAACTTTGATATTAGCTGTAGTTTGGGATAAATTTTTTTGATGATATCAACATCTAACGTCAGAAGCTATTTTTGTATCTTTTTAGAAGAAAACTGCACTCATAATATCCAATGTTTAATGTTTATGTATATTTTATAATTTCATAAACTATTTATAAAAATCTAATCTTTAACAAATTAACAGTGCAAGGAAACATGTTTCAAAATGTGGTCTATGCTAGGCCAATGAATAGGATTAACATCAATAGATGTGTTTCTCTTTTGCGCTTTTAAAGGAATTCTAAACTTAGAAATTAAGGTATTTTGAAACAAATGCATTTTAATACATTTCAAAATCAAAGCATATGGTTGAAATGTTTAAAGCTGTAAACCTGCTTGAATGGTATTAATTGTTGAATTTCAAAAATAACCTAAAATAAAATGTGCATGTATCCTTAAGTAGTAGGTATATTATTATTATCTAAGACTACACTGCATGCATTTAGTGTACAATTATTCAAGAGCAGTTTATAAACCATATGCAACTTTGTCTATATGAAAAAATTAAATAGCACTATACTATATAAAGTTAGAGACTACAATCCATTGAAAATCTATATAAAATACATCTTTCTGTAACTGTACAAATGCGGGCGTTATTTTACTTTAGAGTAACCACTTGGAATGACGTCATAAAATAATAATTGAACCCTAACCCTAACCCCAATCCCTTTCCCAAAACTTAAAATTTTTTGCAAAAAAATTATCAACATGATGAAATGCAATACAAATGCAATGGTAGGGGTGTAGGGTTAGGGTTCAATTATTATTTTATGACGTCACTTGAAGTGGGTCCTCTAACGTAAAAAAACGCGCAAAGGCGAATATTAAGATCAACTACTTCTTTCTAAATGTCGTTTTCAGCGGTTGAAAGATGCTTAGTTTTCACCCAGCCGTTTTTGGTGCATCAGGGTATATTTGAGGTCAAGCATTTGTGAAGGTTGCACAAAGAGTTCGAATTTGCTCAGACGTAATTGAATCACATGGTTATTGATAGAATTCTCGTTGGTGCCCTATTTGCTGCATCTTTAACATTGTATTTGAACAACTTTCATTGATGTTTCGAGACTTGATATCCTGTATTTAGTGAAAATTTTAAATAGAGTTCTTGTTGGTGCTCTTCACAGTATTCACCAAAACTTTATTCTTCAATTGAAATCATTGATATGAAAATCGAAATCAATTCAATTGATTTGATACTAACATGACAACACAAATTTAGATTAATATCAACTGCAACCCTGTTCAGCAGATTAAACCGGTGTTGTAATTGTTAGCTAATCCTTTTGTACATAAACGCATTATTTTAGGAAGAATAAAAACAATCAACAAGTTAACTAAATTTTAATTTGATATGTCGTTTTATGCTAATTTTTGAACTATTTAAAAATGGTACTTCAAATTTGAATTTCAATTGCTCCGACAATATTGCACGAATAATTAAATGTTACATATCAAAATTCAACCATATTCTAACCAACCCTCCTCCCCCAACCCTATTACATTTTTCATTATAACTCAAAAACTTGTGGTGCTCTCTTCATGAGACTTGGTGAATTTTTCCTAGTTTATTAGGCATCCTAATTAAGATTTTGCAAGCATCTGCTTATTTTATCTATGGTATTTTTTTTCACTTGGGATATAGTCTTAAAATTTTTGCAAAACCATCATATTATTAGCTTGAAAGAACTATCTAAAATAATTATTTGTGAAAATGAATTCTAATGACTTCCAGCACTTCCAAATCCTAATATCAAAATTAAATTTATTTTAAAAAATAGCCTACATTTTTAGAATTGATCACGCCATCCAAACTAATGATGGCATCAAACTCTGAACATTGCAAAGCATATGAGTCCAAAGTTTCGCATTAATATAATAATTATCAAATCCATGCATTCTCAAGAAAATATAAAATGCAAATCGCACCAAAATCTAGCAATTATTTCCTTTGAATAAAGGCAACACTACAATGCGTACTGTTTTAAATTGCAGAAAGATTTCGTGACGGCATAAAAATGCAAACCAATTTAGAGCAATTGCTAAATATATTTTATGCCATGTATTAAAATAGCACGCGAATTCAATTTTCGTACGCCATCGCACGACAGAAATACTTCGTAGCAAGAAATATTTCGTGCAATGAGTTTTTTTAGTTATACCAAGATTAAATTTTTATATAAAACGTGGACTTTCGTACTTGATGTTTCATGTATACAGCCAAAGCAGGTAAAGGCTGTAGTCATTGATTTGTGGTGATTTCGTCGAAGATATTATCAATAATATTTCATAAAAACACCAGATACTCTGCCAACGTTGACAAATACTGTCAAAACAAAGATTTCATTCACGTTCTCATCAGTGCATGCTAAGGCAATTGGGCAGAAGACTTACAGTTGGAGTGCATGGTATAGCACAGCATTATACTCGCCTATGCACGTGTTGAGTGGCATACAATGTCACTGGATTAGATTGAACTAATAGCAGTTATAAGTTTAAACCATTATTCTCTGCATATTTTGTGCCATATATTCGATTAGTTTGTACTATAGTTGCAAGATTTACAGTGCAATGAACTGAATATCATGTTTAAATCACCTTGACAGATTTTGCTATATATGTGGAAAATTTACGCCTTTTTCTCAGAAACAGAATTTACCAAAACAGTTAAAGTGGCATATAACTGTTGTAAAAACTGTTATGTTGGCGTAACTCAATGGGGGAATGGTAAAACTAAAAGAATGCTGTTTGCTGTGCGAATTGTATGGCGGGAGCCAACTAACCATATTTCGGATTGCTACTTCTGCCTAACAAAAGTTTCTGGTCATTCAAAACGCACAAGTCAAGCATTGAATATCCTAATTGCCCTTTAGCATTGCGCCCTGTAACACACTCCTTCAAGAATATTCCCATCCCTATTCCTCCTCCTGTTTCTGATCGTGAATGTAGTGAAAGTTTACCAACATCACAAAGCTCTGCAAGCAGCGTTTCAGCATTTGATGAAGAACCTTGTTCAGACAAAACCACTGGAATTCCTCGTTTATTGGATCAAGGTGACTTAAATGATTTGGTTCGAGACTTGGGATTAACCAAAGAAAAATCGGAACTTCTTGCCTCAAGATTAGAACAATGGAATCTTTTGACAAAAAGAGTGAAAAGTTCTTATTTCCTCTCAAGACACATGCTTCTTCGAAATTGTTTTTCTGTGCAAGACAATTTTACATTTCCCTGAAGAGTGGAGGCTATTCGTTGATTCCAGCAAGTCAAACTTAAAAGCTGTGTTGCTGCATAACGGAAGCCAAAAGCCCTCCATAGAATTAGTTCACTCCACTGGAATAAAAAAACCTACACTACAATAGAATTACTATTGTGTTTGCTAAAATATACTGACTTCAATTGGTATATTTGTGGAGATCTAAAAATGATTGGCGTTCTTCTTGCCATGCAAATGGTCTACATAAAGCACCAGTGCATTTTGTGTCTATGGGACAGCAGAGATTATCAGCAGCACTACATCAAAAAGGTATGACCTCCACGTTCAGACAGGAAGGTTTAATATCAAGTAAAACCCTCTCGTCGACCCAATCAAAATATATTTACCTCCCATGCATAGTAAACTGAACTTGTTCAAGAATTTTGTGAAAGCTATGGATCAACACGGAACTGGACTTTTATACTTGCAACGAAAATTTCCTGAAAAAACTGAAGCTAATGTGAAAGCTGGAATTTTTATCGGACCTGAAATTCTCAAATTAATGAACGACAAAGGGTTTTGTGTAGTTTTGAATCCTTTGCAGCTAGCAACACTTTCACAAAGAAATCACGGAAATGGAAAAACCAATATCAGGGAAGAGTAACGGAAAATATAATTGCAGATTACTGCTGGTTTTGTTAACTATGGTTATCAATGTTCGTAACGTAGTACATTTAAATATCATGAAATATTATAGCGTCCATGTATTCACATTTCTGAAATATTCACCTTCAATATATATTTAAGTGTAAGTATACTTAACTTCGAAGCATTTGAAACATCTAACGGAAGTAAAAATTTAGACCGGTTTCGATTGCTAGGAGTCATTATCAATCTTAATAATGCAGTAAAGAAAAATTTAAATTAAAAATTTTTTTTCAAATATATAGCATGCACTATGAATTAAAATTATAGAGGCATTATATATATATATATATATATATATATATATATATATATATACATTATTGATTTATTTATATATTTATTTATTTATATAATTTATTTTTCTATGTTTGCATCTTCAATAAAAATTTGTTCAGCAACTTTGTGATACAACTAAGATCAAAACATCAACCTCGGCGAGTTAAATTTTAAAAATCCTATGGCGACCCCTAACACACAGAGCGTTGTCTGATCAGCGGCGAAGGCTGAATTTCTGTTGAGAGTGTTGACTTTCTCTCGATTTGGCCAACCAAGGCCTTTGACCTATCCCTAGGGTAGACGAAAGAGTTATTCCTGATATAACTCCCTATCAGTGGCACTCAGCTCACAAACCAGTAGCAATTTTTCTGGCAGTTTGCAACTGCATCGCGGTCTATCCATCACAAATTAAACAGACAGACTTCATTAACATCACCGCCCCATGTGCACAAAGTATAAACGACAGCACCTTCATCACTCTATTGTTTGACATCCTCTCCAGGTATGGGTTTCTGTAGAGTGATGCGCCCTCTAAAAAATTGGCGTTAGCCGCGCGAAAGCTAGCTTACTAAGACGTTTGAACGCACTGCGCTTTGCGGTTCCATACTGCACATGGATTTTTCGGACACCCTGTGCTTTTCAGAAAATGCTTTAATGCGTGGTAGATGGTTTGAATAATAAACAAAATTGATGAAAACCTTCCAAGGTAAAATGGGAATTGAATTGACACATTTGATATCATATCAAATTGAATAAAATTTCGCTATATCTACCTACATGTATATATCTATATCCAATACATGCAGAGTCGCTAGAGACATATCATTTCGTATCACGCAAAGAATTATGAAATATAAGATTTTCATTTTTAAAATAGAGATTTTGCATTTCAAATAAATGAAAATCATTTCGCTAAATTGGCATTTAAATATTGATATTTGGTTGAATAATAGGAATAAATTATTCACAATTTCGTATTAAATCTTTTTCTACAAGAAACTCAGCTTTGAGGAAAATTCTGCTAAATAATTTTATAGAACAATGAGATCTTTCAATTTTAAACATTTTATTTTAAAAATAACAAAGTTTTAAGCAAAGGGTCAAATGTTTGAATTTCTCGAATTGTAAGAAATAGAAGAATTAATATTGGATTTGATGGCTGGTAGCAAGTGACCTTGAATGAGTCACATACTGAGTACTTAGTTGCTAATTCTCTCATGGGAATGTCGGAGCAATAGATGGGGTGCATCAGCTACTTGAACTGGGGCGGCATACTGTACATATACAGTGTGCGCGTCAATGCAATTCGCATATGCAGCTACCAGAGTATCATGAGCACAAAAAGAACCTGTTGTAAGCCGTCTACTCTGTTACCATGCCAAATTTTTATACTTGCTCCAGGATTATAATCACCTTCAACTACTTTACATATATTTAAGGCGGGACTGTACACGTATAAAATTGCTAACGTTTACTTTATATATACCAATATTAAGTGTATACCTATGTATACTTTTTTATCGGCAAAGATCAGCCTTAAACTAAACACACTTGTACTCATCCGTCATAGGCCCAAAATGACAACCCTTTTCACAAATCAGAATAAATCCTGTGCTAATGTGGTCCTGTTATTTATCCGAAAGCACATACCTAATCCTTCACCTGATTATGAAATTGATGGCTGCTGCCCACTAGTGGCTTGTTATCATTATTATGCGTATACTATACATGTATACTATACGTATACACTGTATACCATCTAAGTGGTATACGTATATCGTCCGTACACTACATATATTAGAATATCAAAAAAAAATCGCATATTTTATTAAAATGATTTAATATTGACAATAGAAATAAAAAGATAATTAATTGTGTGCACAAATTTCTTAATGAAAATTATTTGTATGATAATTTGTATCGTGTTTTCATATTTTGATAGCAAGAAATTTAGCTTAACTTTATAGCAACAATAAGCCAAAAAAATTCAGAGTATTTTGATATTTAATTTTTTAAGGATTAAGTAAAATTCAATTTCCAATGAAATAATTAAAGAAATTGAATTAAATTGAAAATATTCAATAACAAACGTCTCTAAAATAATCGAAGAAATTATTTGCAATTGATATATTTCTTTTGATAAAAACTTCACTGCATTATAGTGAGCTAACATTACAAAACATATTGAAATAAAGACCCTGCATGAACATCCAGAAAAAACAATACTGGTGGGATGAGGACCAAATCTTCAATTTGATCCTTTAGCAAAGTGCTAAATTTTTGGCATTGTATCTGAACTATTATGTTTCCGGCAGAGCCTTAAATTGAGTATGTGATAGGACCAGCAAGACCTGGGATAATTCTCTGGGAATATGAGAAAGCAAATATCGCACTGGGAGAAAATGTCTGTTCACTAGAGTTGTAAATGGGCTAGGTTTCCAGACAAACCAGACATGAATGGGACTGGGATGACGATACACTTCATGAAATTGAACTTCCACTGTTTTCATCGCACATATTCTGAACTTCTCAGGGTTATTTTCTATTCGATTATCACCTAAAAATTTGCCAGTAAAAATATTCACAGCTTAGAATTAGAATTTATTAAATAAAATCAGAAAATTACATCTGGCTTACAAATAAACAAACTAAAATATCTGTCTGGAAACATATTTAAAAATGTCCGGAAGGCTTGGAGATCTGTTCCTGGCTTTCTTTCACGTAGGCGTTCTGTCGCGTAACTTTCTCGCTTGGGTATAATTTCTTTTAGGGAATGATCAGTGTAATTTGATACTTTGTTGTACAGTGCCGCATAATGAAACAACGATGTCTAAGCAAGGAATGAATTGAGCTATGATATTATAATTGATGATTTTATCAAGGATACATAGTCTATATTCCTCCTCCTCAAACAGTAATGCAGTAAGTCAACTGAGGATGAAAGAGGCATTTATATAATTTTGGGGCATCAGAAAAAGAAACAGTGAATGAAAGAAGCTTCTAAATGAGGTAAAAAATTCTGGTAAGTTTCTTGCTTAGATGATCAACATGGTATTTGAAATAAAGTTTGTTATCTAGAATAATTCCAATTAAGGTGATGCTATTCCGTCGTGTGATGGACGAAACTGTACACGTAGGGGTTAATTGGCATTTCATGCTTGCGATTGAATGAAATGAAAATTTCTTAGGATTCTTTCCTTAACACCAATTTTGAATTTCTGGACTTACTTAATCCTTGTTGCAGTTGAGAAGTGACCATTTTAAAAATTCAACGGGGTATTTTCTAGAAATTTCAAATTTTTCATTTTTGAGTTGTATAAAAATTCTCCAGTAAAATATTCCGCATCTTCTAGACATACTAAGAAAATCAAAGCCTATATATCTAGTATGCCATAGCTTTTCAAGGCGCATCCATTCCGCAAGGCCAAAACGCTGCAATTTTTCTTCAGATAAATAATTCCCTTTGTCAATTTCATTCATTTTCACACAACAATTAATCTATATGCTCCTTCTACTTCTGTCAAATATGAATTAAAGTCTCTCTTCTGAAACTTTTTCGTTAACAAATTCCAGTTCTTGCCCATCATTTTTGTTTGCTGTTGTTCTAAGTTTCGTATAGCTAGCAGTCTAAACTTTTACTAATTTCTTTCACTCTTCTGTTTTTGTATGATACTACAATATAATCTATTATTATTATTATTATTTTTGGAGACATTGAAAAAGTCAGATACAACACCTTTGTATAAAAATGGAGATCGCCTCATTGCTAAAATTAACGCACCCTCTTAGTAAATGATTCGAAAAATTATTGCACAGTCAAATCAATCAATACCTTGCATCTAAACAATATGGCTTCCGCGCTAAGTATAGTTGAAGTGATGTAATTATTTCAATTACTGAGAAATATCCTCATATAAATCTCAAAATAAATCCAGTTGCATAGCTGGAAATTTTGACTATTAAACTTAAAAATTACGGATTTCAACAAAAGTCAATTAAGTTATTTATGAGTTATTTAGAAAATAATGAATAATTTGAAATCTAATTATATTAAAACTGATCGAGGAGTGCTTCAAGGTACAGTACTAGGGACAATTTTATTTGCAATATATGTAAATGATATAATTTAGCAGGAAAAATAGTGAAAATATCAATTTGATGATGATACTTGCCTCATAAATACAGATAATAATGCATTTAGAGCGACAAAAATTTACAAAGTGATGTTGAAGATCTTTCTAGGTATTTCTCATCCAATCAATTAAAAATTAATATTAAAAAAACACAATTCATTACATCCCCCCAATTCCGTAGAGAAATATCAAACAAGATCGAATAAATTGATAATAGTGATCATGTTACATATTTAGGCGTTGATATTGATAAAACTTTAAAATTTAATAAACTTTTTCTAAAAAGTTACAAAAAAATGTCTTCTGGCGTTAGATACTTACATCACCTTAGAATTTTAGATTATCACGTTCAATTATTGCATGCAATTTGTTTATCGCATTTACATTATTGTTCAACTTCATTTATTGATTTTAATACAAAAACCCGGTATTATTATCAAAAACTTTTAATTGCTCATTAAAAACATTAAATTTTGCTCGTAAGCTTGATCACGTTAGTGAATGCAGAAGAAAGTATAATATATTATCCCCATAATATCAAATACAATAATATGCAACTTCAATTTTATTTAAGTATATATATGGCCGAGAATCAATTTTTTTTCTTGATAATTACTTAAAAGTAAATCCACGATCACATACATTTATTTGCAGAATATTTCCTAGCCTAGTTTTCATCCATCAGCCTCTAATATTTGGAATGATTTAGAAAATGAGACTAGAATAGAAAAAAATTACAAAAAGTTTAGAAAAAAATTAAAAATTGTACTTTTGCATCGACAAAATACAGTCTAACTTGATAAACAAGCAATTTTAGCTTTTGTCTTAATAGTTGTCAACAATGTTGCCCTCATTTAGGAATGAAAGAAGACATAAATTCCTCAAACATTTCCAAAACGTGGCGACTTGGATGTCTTATCTATGGATTAATATCATCTTTATTTGGATTTTCTTTAAAGATCATCTCAGAACTCACACAATCTCACATACAAACATTGAAGAGCTTGTCGCATTTTTATGGCGTCTACATGTACACGACATCAGTAGCGCTAATTTCAGTTTTATTCATTTTTGCCTGGAAGCAAAGTAAATCCACGAACTTTAAAGTAAGAAGTGTCATAGTAACTTTTAGAAATGTGATATCAAAAATTAAGCAGAGCTGGAAGTGGTCCAGAATTTTCGGGAATGGACAGGACTGTACTAATGCAATCAAATACGGCCCAATGCAAATTTTGCGAGACCATTTCAGACCGATTGAAAAATAAAATGCAGATAAGACTTTATATATGCTAAGATCTACATACATGCATATGCATGTACTTGCTACTCTGTATGCAATATTTATTGTACATATAACATCATGAATATGTTTGTACACGTAATGTATTGTGCATATATGCTTGGAAATATATAGTATTGCAATAAGAAGTGATAAATTACTACACTTTGCATGTAGTCTTAGGAAAAACTCGGACAGACTGGCCCAAAATGTTTGAGGACCGGATTGGACCTAACAGGACCAGACCTTGTCCCACTTCAATCCGGATAACTTCTAGCTCTAGCATAAGCCAATGGGGGCATTTCTTCAATGCTTTGTTTTGGAAAATCAATGCTAAGAAAATAGCAAGCAATTGGTATTTGAAGAATATTAAGAGTATGTTTTCATGACTAAAGATTCATTTTAAGCTTAAAATATGTTGTAAGTCGTAAATTTAATATTGCTTAGTAGCAGTAACATAGATTTAAATTAGCACTGTAGTTACACAATGATCTATAAATAATTGATCGAATGAATATTTATTCAGGAGTTCAGGCTCAAAGTTTAATGTAAAACAAATGTTTGTACTAATTTTTGAACACTTTGAAACAATAAAATATTGAATTTTTTAAATTCAGTACGGTTTTGTGTTCATATGAAGGCAAACTCTGCGATTAGAACCTTCTATGTATTGATTGAATAAATAGCTAGGTTTATCCACAACATTTATAGCAATTGTTAGGTAATTGTAAGAATCCATCATTAATACTATCTTTTAGTTACGGTAATCGCAAAATGCATTTCTCACTTACTTACAAGTCATTGTATTTTGACTACAATTTTCATATTACAAAGAAAGCCGATGTATTTTTACAGTCAAACAATCGCATATTTGGCCCCTTCTACAATGCTGCTATACATAGCTGTGACATGAGCTTATGAGGTTAAAAATGGGCAAAAAATTTATTGCCTTATGTTTTGCGATTTAACACGAACTTTGAGATGGGACTAATTACAGTATCATATTTATATTGCAAATACCGTTTATTACGCAATACAAGTAACAACAAACAATGATAACAATTACAAATACATACAATAAACAGCTCATTAAAACCAGTTGGTACCTAAAACAACTGATAATAGCTGCTGTCGAAAATAAGCCACCAAAATTATTTTACACATTTTAGGGAGAGGAGATAATGAGCATTCAGATGATATTCATCAAAAGTTCTTTCAAGTTAGCGGGTGGGTTTTGGTGGATAATATAATTTAGAAATTATCAAAAATTTTGAACACGTAAATATTTTGGGTCCACCAACAACCTAAAAAGGATTAGTCATCCCTAAAGTGTCAATATTAACACTTCTGGTCAGCAGTAATGCAAATATTCAAATGCTAATTAAAATAGCAGCTGTTCTTCTAAAGCTGGCAAAACTTGTATCAATAGAAAGAGAAGGCTGTCAGCATTGCACAGTAAAAAAATTTCTATATAGGTTCTAATGCTAAAAATTTATTGGTTGTACAATTAGCTAACTACAGGTTATTGCTAATGTATGGCAGTATTGTAGATTGAACTATGAATTCAAATTACATTATTGACTTGGCTTAAAAAGTCATGGAAATCAACATGCTGTATACCAAAGAATTTTTATGCAAAATCTATTAATATTTGAAAGAATTGTTCCCAAGTTTTTATAATTTTGCAAATTCAATTTTGCAGCAATCATTGCTCAGAGAATTCTGCGTTTCATTAATTTAAACTTATCTTGCTTTATAAAATAATTTTTCTTATTTTGCACTACTCTAGGCGCCGCCCCCCTTAGAACTATATTTTTTGTTAAAAACTAGTTCATATCTATGCTTTACATAATATTTTGCATTATATTGAATACCTTTATTATATATCAATAGATGTTCTTTTCAAAAGCGAGATAAATAACATATATTTTCGAAATATCATTTTCATTTTGACTTATACAATTCTTTTGGCTCATTAAATTTAACTTCTGAATTTAAATATCAAATGATTTTCTATCGAATTCAAATCTGTAACATGTTGACCACAAATCCTTTTCTTGGGGATTTATCAAATAAAATTTTTTTATTCAATATTTGATATGTTACCCATATTAAAAAACTAAGCGAGAGTTTATCTAAATATTTTAGGCATACGATCCACATAATGGAAATCTATTTCTCAAAGCTGGCATGGTCATCTTCGGATGCGGAACATGCTGCTATTGTATTGTTAGAGGTGGACAGGAATTTAACATGATCATAAAAGAGGATGACTGTGGAGATGTGGGGAAATTCATCATGCGAGTTACACTTTGCATCCAAACAATAATGTCGATATCATTTGTTGTAACACAGTCCAAAAGAGTCTTTACAATGTTTATTAGGCAAGCAGAATTGGCACTGGCACATCTAGTGTCTGCAGATCTTATTACTTGTGTAGAATTTGTCCTTGATGAATCAGAAGAGAAGGCAGTTTCATTAAGAATTTCTGATAACTTAACTACTGGGTTTGTATTGAAAATTTTTTAGCATTTATTATTTAGCTAAAGTATACTAATTCAAGTGTGTCCTGAGAAAGCATCATAATAACAACAACACCTCTAACATTACTATACATAACCTTTGAATTTGAAAATCATGAAATTGTTTGTCCCACAACCTGATTCGACCCCCAAACAGTCTCTTATTAACCCTTTCATCTTTTTAGATGTTCAACATTAGATGTTGAAGAGGACGAAAACATAGAAATTTTGACGACACTGTTTTATCCTTGCATTATTGAAAAATCATTAATTGCTGCTGGTTTTTTCTGCATAATGGCAATCAATGTTTCACAAGCCAAAGTCATTGAAAACAGATCATCCAAAGAAATCGTTGTTGGCAAAGAACACCTTTTAGAATGGAATCACCATTTCTACATGAAATTTTCAAAAACTGGCGCAATTTTGGGTATATATATATATAGATGCATTTCAATAGAATAGACCTATATGCACAAGTACGCCTTTTTGCAGTTATCACCTAACGCCCTAACAACAAAACCATATAAATCCATATAAGCTGAGAAATTCGAAAGTAATACTAAAGAAACATACAAGATTGTCTCATAGTTATACCGGAATCAGTTATTTAGCAATATCAGTATCATTATTTCGTGTAAAAGCAACTCTCCTGTTGAAAGCCAATACTAATTGTTTATTTTTGGCAGACCATTGTTTGCATTGTATGTTAATAAACTGCCTAAAGCGGTATTTACAGACGATTTGATATATTTTTCTACAAAACACTGAATTTTGATTTAAAAAAATAAATAAACAGCGGACAATAGATTTCATTTAATACTATAGACTGCTATCTTATATGAAATAATCAACACTGTAATTGTGCTATTAATATTAATGCATTATATGTATATGTACTATTAGAATTCTATTCAAAAATCTATCATAACACATCAATTAGCTTCGAAAACGATGTAAGAAAATTTATTTTGAAAAGTTTACTAAAAATTATAAGAATCTAACATATGGTTTTCCGAAGCTTTTCATACTGTTTTTAACCTGAAGTGCTTGCTTATTCTGGGCAAACAAGAAATTTAAAATTTTGATGTGCTTTATAGGAATTTTTATGTTGAATATAAAATATTTCACTTAGTTTGTTTTAGGAACCTTGGTGCTGTTCTTTACAGTTGGTGTAATATTCTGTAGGAAACTAACGATGCCAGATGACATCTACATTACAATTTCATATAGAATTTTCCAGTGTTCGCTTCATTTGATTAACATGTTGGTATTTCTTTTTACAAATCCTAAGCTGAGCATCAGACAGAAGACATCTCATTTCCACAACGCAATTGACGTTCCACTTCTAATGATTTCTCTGGGTGGCTTATTACAGTGTATGATGTTTGCTTCAGTGGCTTCTTGGGTTGCATTTTTAACCATAAACAAGGGTAATGTAAATTGAAAATTTATTATTATTAAATCTCCTTAATGTACATTTTAAGTGCTTAAGGTTAGTATGGTTTCAATTCGTTTTCTAAGAATCCTAAAATTTTAGTTTGCTCATTGATGCATTTATGATTATAAGATGTTATAAATAAGGTTAGACACATACTGTTATCTAATCCTTAACTTCAAACGATTTCCAAGAGAAACTATCTGCCTTGCAGATAAATTATCCAGCTCATCGGTTTATGTCTAGATGCTTATGGCCAATGCCGCAACATTTGTTAGTGTTAGATAAAATGGCTCATTAGATATTTGCTACTCTTTACAGCATTTATTCATAAGTATAATGAATATTTTAGATTTATTATTTTCAAATTTATATATTCTATTATTTTCAAAACCTTGATTATATATATATATACACATATATATATACATATATATATATAATATATATATTTGTATATATATATATATATATATATATATATGTATATATAAATTGCCATTACCTAACCATTAATTAATTTTGTGGACCACCATTAATGGCCATTATTGTAATTGAATAAATCATCCATTACACCCTCATCAGTGCAACTTTTTTATCGCAATCAGAACTGGTTGTCTCAAACCTTCCAAATTTGTCTTATATCTTTTCAAATTTATTATTTCATTGACACCTTTCCCTTAAAAAAATGAGTGCAATTGCCAGACTTAGCTCTAGCAGTTTTCAATTTTATTGTCAAAATGTCATTGCACAGTGCAGCAACTATGCAGTGTGAAATATGGAAATAAATGACATTGATGCTCACTTTTTGATACATCACTTCCAGTGTTCTATATGCAAACCTGAATGCATACAGTCAATTTAATTACGCCCTTCACAAATATTTGAAGGATTTGGTATGAAAAAACAATTAATCTAATGAATTTCCTCAATATAATATGTACTTCTAAAATGGCAATTAAATTTCCATTAATGGCCATTGGGAATTTTATATTTCAACATTTCCATTAATGGATTTTAAGGATAACTTTTTCAATTAAAATAAAATTAATTTTTGAGCAGCCCTCCATATATATATATATATATATATATATATATATATATATGTACTATTGGGTATGTTACCCTTATATAATAATATATTACATCTTACTGATATTCTTTAAAATAAGTAATATATTATTCGTTATTTATTACTTACCCAAAGGTGACTAAGTTATATTATTCATACTTACCTGTAATGTAATGTGATGTGTTTAAACCTGCCGGTGACCTAGGTCGTCAAAATGGCAATCAGAATTTTATACAAACAATAGAAAATTTGAAGTACAACATTACGGATATTGCTGCTTTCTGGCATGATGAAAAATAACTGAATTAGCGAATCTGTTGAAGTAAAAATTTACATGAGATACTTGTTTTGAGCGCAAGATATAGTGTAAATTTTGCTGCTTGGAAATAAGGTAATGAAGAGCATGTTAATTTTTCATCATTCGCGACTAAATATTATCGCCAATCTTACATCTTCTGTCATAAATAGTAGTTGTTTCATTAGATAAAATAATTTTAAAAGCTCTTTTTGAATACGCTCTAAATTATGGGATTGCGACTGAGTAAGTACTCTATAACAGATCTTACTAATGCATCGTAGATTGAAAGGATTGTAATTTCATCGATCCCACTGCAATTTCATAAAATGTCCTCTTTTGGATCGTTTCTTAACCAAGTAATTGGTGTTTTCCGTCCATTTAGTATCTGATTGCAAGACAACACCGAGAATTTTCGCCGAATTATTACGCTTCAAAATAAATCGCCATTCTTTACTTTTGGAGGAGGATTAAGACTTTGCAAAAAGGAAATAGTCGTTTCTTTGCATCATGAATACCGCATCAGTTTCTAACATTTTGAACTAAGTGGAATGCACTTATAATTTTTTATTCAGAAAATTTAAAAAATTACTGAATCTCATGTTTGTATGTTGTTTATTCAGTAAGCAAAATCATATTCATGCACAATGTACATGTACTTAAGCATATTAATATTTCTGTCTAAGCGTATATTCTGTTAATAGCAATGTTAGAAAAAGCATTATAGTATAGGAGAAGAATCGCATAAGTAATGCATGATTATTTGCAATTTTACTATATATGTTTAGCTTCTGCTAAAATAGAAGCAGCGATAACAATAATAGATCATAGTCTACATGGTATTCAAGCTGTCATTCAAACATTGCTCATATTTAATTGGTTACGTTTGAAGGCTAAATTTGATACCAGCTACACCCGTTCAGCAATCTTCCTGCTCTTTGGCATCAATCTCTCTCTGTGGTTGATGCTAATGTTTGAAATGGACACCATTATTGTCAGCAAATTTGAGGTATGTACGAAGTCTATAATTTTCTAATCTAACATTTTGCCTATCACTGTTTCAAATGAGGATAGCATATGAATGTAATTTAGGTGGCTCTATATTCTAAACTTAATTGGAACCTAATTGTTCATATTTTGGGGCCACTGGCAATATTCTTCCATTTTCATTCTACTGCATGTCTGTTCGACGTATGGTTTGGCAGTTACTTTCCCTCCGAAGAAAACTCAAATGTTGAGATCATCGACAAACAGTCGTTATTTACCATCACCAAGAAGGATTAATAGCTCATAAACGTCAACAATGAACTCAAATTTTATCATTTTTCCAACTTTTTTGACAAAATTTTGTCCGCTTGTTTAAGTGTTATTACATACTTGGACCCGGGTAAAAAATCTTCAAGTCCCACCCGCTATTTCAAGACCCACAACTATCCGTTTTTCAAATTTTCAATCAATTCAAAACACGCAAGAACATATTTTTGCCCTCACTAACCGCTATATAATATAATTTTTTAATAATAATAATAATATTAATAATTTATTTGGCTTTGCGACCTAGGGTCCAACTTACAGGACAATTTTTTACAATGAACCAGCAATTGCATTTAAACCTTTCAGCAAATTGTGGCCCCGCATGAAACATGTAATTTCTTGCTCCGCCTCGTGTCCAATTGTGTGTTATTATGATCCAAAAACGTTTTCACTTATTTTAGTTTTCAAACTAAAGTTCCTGTTGTGGAATAGATTTGAATATGTTTTAATATTAAATATTTTTTCTACAAATTAACAATACTAAATCACTAAATGTTTTAAACAAGTCATTGTAGTTTCTTGTACGTAGTACTGCAAATTTTTAATAGCTGGTGGAAACTAATTAATCAGTTGTGTTGATAATTCCTATTTAATATATTGTGCTGTTATATGTTCAGCAATGGTCTAATTTTCTAAACTTTGTTTAAATTTCTTATACTTTGAAAGATTTAAAAACATGTACTAGCCAGAGGTAGAAAGTTACTAGAGTTGCAACAAAATTTACGGGTCACTGGATCGTCGGTTCAGGGATTTGTTGCAGGTCAGTCGAGTCACATTTAAGTATGCAAATGAAGGAAATAAATTGCACAAATGAGCTCGTCTCAAGAAAGTCTAGCTCATTGTTATGTGTTTTACATCAATGTTGCAACCGGTCAGAAATATTTATTGCCGGTGATACAATATTATTTAATTCTAATAAATCTGCAGAAAAAGCTATTCAAATTCTCAGAAAAAAATGTACTTCTCTCACTAAATATTTTGTTTCCTTAAGGCTAAGAGAATCCTTTAAAAACTCAATTCGGCATTGTTAAATCAAATTCTGCATCTACTGATACCTTCCAATATAAACTTAATTTTAACGGCATTCATATAAAGCAAGTTCAGTCCTTTAATTACCTTGGAATTATTTTCGATTACAATTTTAATTTTGAAATGCAACTAAATCATAATAATAGAAAAATGGCCATATCGATAGAGGTAATGAACTTTATCTCTCAAAAACTTCCAACTAAATCAAAAATTCAATTGATTCATACTCTAGTATTAAGTCATTTCAACTATGCTAATATACTCTACACAGATATAAACAAAAAATTCCTCAGAAAATTTCAGGTACAATTAAATTGGGCTATCAAAGTAACAGTTAATAATCATAGCTTTAATAAGAATAATGAATACATAAAAATCTCAAACTTATTTCTACATCCCCAATGCTATATTTATATAAATGTCCTAAAAACATTCTTCAAAATAATTAATAGTACTTTTCCATATAACAAAACTAACTTTCTTTCCCAAAAAAGAATTAATAAACAAAATAAAGGAAATCTTTTAATTGAACCAATCAGGTATGAGAAGCGAATAACGAAAAAATCTTTTCTAAACACAGCTATATATATATATATATATATATATAAGAATTTACCAAAATTTATCAAACAAATAAATACATTAAAAACTTTAAGATTCAGATATTAAAAAATACTTCTGCAGCTTTAATATAAAAATACTTAAATGGTGAGGTTATAAATTTTACAATCCTGATAACTTTATTAATAGAAACTAACATCGTCATAACCCAAGTTAATTATCATTCTCATTTGTAAAAATTTCTTGTTTTGTTTTATTTTGTTTGTTTTTCTTTTCTTTTCTTGACGCTTTCAGAATTGTTATCAGTATTTTTACTGTTCAAACTATTTCTGAATATAGACATTTCTTCTTCTTTTTCTTCTTGGTAACTGGAAGCTGATTGAGCAAAGCACTTGCCATTTATCGGCCGTTTAATTGGTGACATGTAAATTCTAAACTAAACAATTTTGTTGACAAAATAACATTCATTGTATTTTTATATATTATTATTTATTACTTATGTTATTGTATCATTTTTTTATTTGTTATTGCAATAAAATATCAATATGCAAAAATAACAAATGTACGTTTTTAATTTTTTCAAAACCGATGAAACCTGCAAATTGGTTGAATAAGCCCATGGAAACCCATAGGCTCAGATTTGAAACCGGGTCCGACCCATGCCCGTATTGGAAAAGCCCAGCCTATCTCTAAAACCGTTTCCAAATTTAAAAACCCAGTTTGACAATAAAAAATGCCATATATGTATACTATTTTGAAGAGATTATGAGTCGGAATAGTAAATGTATATTGTATAAATAATATATGTATTTCCTGACCATTATAGATAACACATGCATGTTATAATGTTAAATATAAATTATTATTGACTAATATTCAATTAAAACAAAATAATTAATCTCACCTGTTTAATGTTGATTGACCGAGAAACAATCACCGCTCACTTATAATATTGTAATTAAGGAAATATTTTATGTAAATTGACAATTGAGCCCAAACTTTAACTATTTACATCTCATTTATAAACTTTGACTTATTACAGACGAGTAGAAATTTTAGTTCAAATGAGCGTAAATTATATGAATTAGATAATGTAATTTACAAATGAGAGAACGTGTGAGGTCTGCCACAAAAAATACTACGAGGCCCCTTCTAAGGAGCACTTTCTCTGGGGGTTTCCCATAGAGAAATTTGAAAACCCTATGCCCAAGTTTTTCAACATTCTCGCTTATTAGTTATAATAGTGAAAGAACACAAAGTATTTAGAGAAGCGTGCAATTGAAATGGAACTGCATATATTCAGTTAAAAAAATAGAGCGCAACATGATTTAATAGCGAAGAGAATTTGCAATTTCGAAATCAATACGATTTAGAAATTCCATTAAAATATTTTAATTAAACCGCAATGTTAATAATTATCAAAAGTACATTCACCTGCAATCATTAATCGTGAATTATATAGACAGCCTTGTTGCATGAAAAGCTATTTGTTTTTATAAATACAGCTCGCTTTTTGCAATTTTGCTGATTAATTTCCCAAAAATATAATATATCTTTAGTAATTAGACCGGTGATAAAACGGTTAAATTAGCCGGTCAACATGTCTAATCGGTAACAGGTAGATATCGGTACTTGTTACTGTTTATTGGTAACCGGCACCATTTGATCGGTGAACGGTTGCAGGACAGATTTACATATTTCATACCAAACGTTAGCTTCCGCATTTGTTATTTTTTAAACAATTTGAGTAGCATATCAGAAATTTCAAGATCTATCACTGCACTGTTCTAAGATTCGATTCAGAATCCAACATAGATTCGGATTAGGATATTTAATTTCGTTTATTCCGCCTAATAAATATTTACAAATAGAAAGTCCTTATTAGTCTGATATTGTAAATTGTGTTTGGACTTGCTAGCATTTTTGCGTCACATAAAACCAATTCGATGGTTTCTTATGTCACATACCTATATGATGGGAGATGTAAGAACCTTTTCTACATATTGCGAGGTGAGGCTTTCAAATGTAAGTGAAGACCAGGTTGACGTGCACCTTCATACCAATATCTATGCAAATTTTAAAAACGGTTCAAATCGTGTCACCGGGTCATTTAATTTAAGTTTTTCCGGTTCACATCGACGGACTTGAATCTAATGACTTGGTTTTATCCATAATTTGCAAAATCCTAACTTTTTTATTGTTCTTACCCTTAAACACAGTTAAACACCGTTTCTCTGGTCTTAGAAGCATTGCACACATGGTTCTTGGTGTCAGATTCTCTTGCCAAATAGTCAATACTACTTTGCCTGTGCACAACATCAGCTTGAAAACGACATTTATTTCAAATATAAAATTTCTTTATAGAAATATCTATTGTGGAAAGTACATAGCATTAGGGCTTTAAATAGAAACGCCATGAAATTCATTTTACTGAAAATTTGCCGTTTATTGGAATTCAACTTTTAAGTTGATATAACATGGCCTTAATGCCAAGACAAGCAATAAGTGATCACCTGCACTTCTTATCACTCACTGATCTGTCTGCGAATTGTCTATAAAATCTACATTTATAACAGTATCTTTGGAAGTTGATGTTGCATTGGTAGTAATAATCATTACACATTATATTTACCCTGCAACCTGCAACGAATGCTTGGTCAGGGAGTTCACGAGATCGGTGTTTGTCAAACGTACCTGTTATTGATTGTACATTTTATCTATATATATGCATCAATGTAACCTTAAAGTTCTTAATAAAATATTAGTTAACTTAAACCTTTATCTTACATTTGAAGTTGTGACTTTTGTAAGAGGTCAATGAATATCTGCGTATGTAGTTGAATGAAAAATTATCTGGGGATGAAGAAGTAGCACTTTCAAATTCATAATTGAAATGATAATGTGGAAGAAGTGAGGGAATTACTGTCATATCTTGGCAAAGATAAAATTACCTTACTGCAAGAAGCGAATCATAATAGAAGAGAAACAATTTTGTCAAGGAATATCTTCACTGTTAAAAATGTACTTTCCCGTCACTGTAAGCACTGAATTTCCTCAGACGGTGTGCTATTGTCTGCCTTTCGTTTTCTAGTTGACATTTATATTTTCAATCACATTCATTCGTGTGCTATTGCAGAAGCTATTTGACAGGAAGTTGATTTCAAATTGACATTTTCTAAGAAGAAGCGGTTAGCATTTATTAGAATATATTCAGGATGCAATATCAACTTCCAAACTCGATCTTGAAATGGGAGATCATAAGTGTAAGAATTACCATGTTTCACAAACCTTTCCGTGAGATTATTGGATTCCTCAAAGTTTATGAAAAAGCTCATGGACTTAATAGAATTTTTTCCTATGTAAAATTTGGAAACGTGTGATAGACAATGACCAGGACGTGTATACTCTTGAAGAGTTTCCTACTATTGATAAAAAAACTATTGCTATCAATGTGCAGATGTCCCTTTACAAAATACATGTCGAATAACCTGATAAAATCGGTATAAATTTTGGGTTCTTTGCGAAAGTACGTGACTTTGCTTGCATAAATCGTGAAGATTTGAAGGTGGAACAAAGAATCTTCCTGAAAAAGTGGACTTTTATAGCAAAACTAATCAAGGTGTTTATATGTTCGTTACCACGATACAATGAATTCTTTACAAAATCGTGTGTGGAATTCGATCTTAACGCGAGATTATCTTCTCTTGGGCGAGCAGTTGGGGGAAATTATGAAACTTTCTATAGCTAATGTCCTCTCTCTGGTTCATGTGCTGCAAGGAGTGTGCCAAGTTGACAAGCACAAAAACAAAGTTGCAAATGCTTGTGGCATTTGTAAGATGTGATGTTGTGGTCACTGTGTTGCAAAACAAATCGAATTTATTACCTGCAATAACTGTTTCAGATATTTTTATTAGAATAATTATTTCGTAATAAATTGAAGCGTTTTCAGTAACGAAAATAGGACTACACTTTCATTTGCAGATATTAAAAAATCATTGCGCTTCTAGCTTTAAATCACGCATTTAAACAAACAAATAGTTTACCATTTTATATTTGGGCAGTTTATAATATGATACATTCCTCTGTTTCGAGCGTGTGGCGTTCCAGGTGAGCCTATCGATTACATGCGCGAAATTCGAAAACACTACCGTAAATAGAGTGAAGTAAGGAAATGTTTACTTTATTGCAGTGTACTAGTTCTTAACTAAAGTAACGTAAAGTTTCAAGTAGATAATTATTCAATCAGTTTTTGGATTTTTATATGTAGCAAAAGTAAGCCCAAAATAACTTGAGGCGTTTGCAGCAGGCTAAAATGTTGAGACTGTATTTTTTCCTGGTTTAAAACTGAAAGACATGTAAATTCCTTTACAATTATTATAACTGACTGTAATTAAAACTTAAATAGAAACCATGATAATATTGTTTTCTGCTACTTTTATATGTCATTAGTTTTTGTTATTGTACAGTATTTATAAGGTGGTCAATTCTGATCAGTACACTAATTTAAGGGTATAGAAAAAAGTAAACAATTTTACTAGTATCAAGGTGTGAAATTACATTATCCAGGAGAACAATTACTGTTGTCGCAACTCCCTTCTGGCAAACTGATATCCATCATTCAAACTTTCCGGGAACTTTTATTGTAACAGGGCAAATTAGTTTCTAAAAACATCTTGAGGGAGTTCAAGGATAATCAGACATGGCGGTAGTTTTTTTATCAAAATTTTTTTAATTTTAGCATCTTTAGCCAAAGGATTGTATTGGCTCTTTTCGATTTTTAGAGTTTTAACAGAATATATATACGCAGAAATATAAAACAAGGGATTTGGTATACTCAATACACAATATATTCATTAGCATAAATTTGAGGAAAGTTTTATATTTGAATAGAAATCTATACGAATGAAAATAAACTACAGGAATATAGAAAGTGAAGAGTAATATTTTACTTTTGAAGGAAGCATACCCAACACTGATTGCACAATACTTCAATCCAACGATTTTATGAAATAAATGATAAACTTAGACACAAAAATGATTGTTAATAACACAGAAAAACTTCTAGTGTGATCTACTTTAAAATCCTTTCCTATTTCTAATTCATAAATTTCAATTTTAATTAAAACATAATTTATTAATGTTGATATTTACCTCAATTTGGGAATTGTTCATTCTTTCCAATTCTTTTGAAATAAATGTGCGCTGGTATTTATGAACTACTAAACAAAATCGCTTAAGTTATTCATATAAACCAAATTGTGAATTGTATTGCAACCTAAAAATTTTAATTAAATGAATCAATTTGGCTCAATTTATATAATGTTTGACTTAGATTAGTGTAATCTCTCCAAAAGCGTCTTCATTTTGTTGATTCTAAATGTTTAACTTTATATTTTTGTTCTAAACAGAATTTTTTGTTGAGATTCTAACGTTTTTTCATAAAAGATCAGTGTTCTCAGTTTTTTTCAAAATTAAACTTTGAATAACATCTACATCATGTAAATCCATTTATTTATACTTATTGAATATCTTATATTAAATGCTATTAACAGTCTGTGCATTGATTCATTGCCCAGAAAATACATATATTCATATGATGGAAAATTCATTTTCTACATGATGAGAATATTTATTAATTCAAATGATCAAAATATTTAATAATTAAAGTACAGTGTGAATATTTTTTTTAAATTACGAGAAAATGAATTTATTTGTATGATGAGAATATTTATGGATTTATGTGTCCAAAATATTTATTTTTCTGGTTGCTAAGGTGATGAAACTGTTAGTAGTAGGTACTAAGAAGTACACAACAAAATACACTAATACTCAAAGGTATTTCACCATCTTCACTGCAACTAGATAATTGTGGTTAATAAAGTTTATTAGGCTACAGTGGGGGTAGCAAGGACAGTTGCTCTCCCCCTAAGATCAAAATTTCAAAAATGACCTCCCAAAGCTTATAAATTTTACAGGAAAGTCCTCTAAGTTGTTAGAGTTATTTCTGAATGGGAGTTAAAATATCAAAACCTAAAACGTTAAAAAGAGTACTTTTCTAAAAGTAACTCGTCATCGACTCCTTACCAAATTGAAATTAAGGCAATTGGCTATATGTCTTCTTACCAAAATATCTATCAATAATTGAGAAAATATATAGTTAAGCTTGCAGCACCTTTTGAAATATAAACAGTATATAAAGAATGGGCACTTTAACAATTAATATTTTTCAAATAAAGCTATTGAAGATTTATATTTTTATTAATTTAAAGTTAAAATCAGTAATTTAGCAAGTGGAGAAGAATATATTTAAAGTTAATTATATAAAAACTTTCACCAACACAAAAATAGTTAGGAATTTCAAACGTTGCACATGAATTGGCATTTCATTGGCCATGCATTCCATTTGTAATCAGTCCACATTCTTTGTGACAAAGAATCATTCATTTTTTCAATATTTTTTCAACTTGATTCCCAGACTCTATAAATGATTACGATAAATTTCTGACCAACTTTGCATCTATTATTGATATGTACACTTTTGTAGCATAATATGTGGGCCTTAGTTAGCAAATCTAGGAGAATTGCTCTCTATTCTCTTGAATTATATTCTTACTTTCTTAAAAACTTTTTGCAAAATACAACTTTCTTTCATTTATGTTAAAACATTTCCTTCAATCATATATAATAAACCACGTAGCATCCACATTCATTTGAATAGTTCCTTATTGTGCATATTAAATAAAATGTTGTTTCAATTCGCTTTGAGCTTAAAGCTTTAGCTAAAATGAAGAGCCATCTAGCGAATGTAAAATATTCACTTTTTGACATTTTAATGTAATCCACAAAATACTATAAAATAATTATCATCTGGCATGATAATACCTGGTAAGTGATTTTAGTCGTTGAAATGAAGTACAGACAATTTTCATAAATGCAAAACCTGAATTCGTTCTAAAAAATATATTTCTTTTGAAAGCCTTTGCTTATTTACCCAAAGTTAAGAGTTTTCCATTAGATAAAAATACTAACTAAGTTTGGAAAAGTGTAGCATTAAGTGCAAAAAAGCACTGCGCTGTGTAATAGAGGTAAACATTTTGGTGTCTTACTGTGAGTTTCGATGCGGTTGGAAATTTGCACGGTAGACTATGCAAAAATCACTAATAATTTTATATCAATTTCAAAATTGAATTTTTTGCTTTAAGAACATTGTAAAATTCTAATTCAAATAATTCTTTTTTCAATGTGCGTCGATACATATTAGTGGTGTATTTACGATGTTGTTATGATGATTTGCTTAATTGCTGAACTTTCTTCTTAGTGCTAAAATATAAATTACTCGATAATTAAAAAAAAGTTATATAATTTCATTTGCATTTTATAATGAAAAGCGTACTTCTATATGCTTTAGATGGAAAATATCTATGTAAAACTTTTTAGCACGATCTAGCTATTTTCACAGACACGATGTTGCATTTTTACATGATTTCATAATCCAAAATATTGGAATTTCAATGAAAACCATTTAATTCCACAAAATTAACAAGGTTTGAGGCCTGAGATATTGTATTTGCTTTTTGTTTTCAGCAACTCGTTTCTTATATGTTTGCATCTTTTCTGTCAATACAATAATTGTAAATAGTCACTAAATCTACTCAAGCATAATTGAAGTTACTACCACTTAGTTCTGTCAATATTCAACAATAACTAATTGAGGTAGCCAACAGGTTTATTGCCCAGGCCTTCATATAGAATTGCGATTCCTTTCATTTCCATTCTATTTCCACAACCATTTTAGAAACATTTTCATATTTTTTCATTACTTTCCACAGCCCTTCAAGCTAGTAATTCGGGNGAAATTTGCACGGTAGACTATGCAAAAATCACTAATAATTTTATATCAATTTCAAAATTGAATTTTTTGCTTTAAGAACATTGTAAAATTCTAATTCAAATAATTTCCACAACCATTTTAGAAACATTTTCATATTTTTTCATTACTTTCCACAGCCCTTCAAGCTAGTAATTCGGGTTCCGCGGGAACAGAATAATACCGTTTCAGTCGCATTTAGCCCATTGGATTTGAACACATCTCAATCCGTGGTTCCAGGTTCCTCATTTTTTGGTCCTAGTCCACTGAAATGTTTTGTCTCGGGATGAGACCAGTAAGTCATATGGTATTGAGTTTTAGCATAGAAACCTAATAATGTTCGCCGAATTGCCTATATTGTGAACCGAAATTACCATTAAGTTCAGACATGTGCATAATGGGCCTGGTTGAAATTGCTAGGGCGCACATATTAGAATTTTTTAATACTTTTGATCCTGGCATCATCTAAGGCTATCTCAGTTTCATATCTAGTAATTTTTCTACTTAATTTCAGGTGCAGTCCTGTTGAAAACTGATTTAAAATTAAGTAATTTAAAGTCATAGATGCATGGTGATGATACATCGAAAAATTAATGGAGTAAGCTCAAATCCATCATAAATATTCTTTATATGTATATATTATATTATATTTTTAAAACTCCATACATGTACATAAAGGATTGGAGCTAAATTAGTAACGAATGTTAGGTTTACAAACGTTTGCGCATGGAGCCTAGTTTTCTTTTAGTTGTAACACTGTTTTGATGCGGTTTTTTAACTCATACCACTTACATTTTAATCAATTTACCAAATTCTGTCGTTGTATTTGCTATGCTTTGTATATAATTCTAA
This sequence comes from Hofstenia miamia, assembly GCA_900660155.1. Classification (NCBI taxonomy): domain Eukaryota; kingdom Metazoa; phylum Xenacoelomorpha; order Acoela; family Hofsteniidae; genus Hofstenia; species Hofstenia miamia. The sequence goes on from CABFPE010000093.1 coordinate 425,939, forward strand.
CAAATTTGGGTTATTTTAATGCCATTTGTGACTGTTCTTAAAAATTTTATTTATATAGTTAGGCATTTTGAACATTTTCAATAGCTTTGGGAATGTCATTTTTTGAAATTGCAATTCCATATATCCACTAAATTTCCATTCAATTTCCATTTCCATAATCTGGGAGGGGAATTGAATGGAAATTTCTATTTTCATATGCAACCCTGTTATTGCGTGGTTTACTCGGAGCTGCATAGTCTGTTAATATCAATAAATATTAACACTTGACGGGAGTTAGTTTTGATTGTTATATTTTGTTGCTCGTAGCAAACACAGTCATATATGTTTAGTCCCATTTTCAAACATAAAAATTTCCCAATTTTATGGATCTTTGATAAAAATTTTTACAAATTTAGAATAACAAGGTTACAACAAGAATAACAAAGGGTTTTCGGAATAATATTTTTATGTTACCGCCCTTTTCAACGTTGAAAAATTTAACAAAATTGGCTTTTAATTGTAGTCTTCAAATATGATTTATACTAAATGTAATGAATTATTTATTTACGGCATTGGACGTCTTTTATAATATATTTTTCTTCAATAAATTTCTCTTCACAATATTAAACTTGTCTTCAACTTCTATTTCCTAATATTTTGCTTCCTTCGTTATATTAATAATTCATCAGATATGATGTCGGTGGGTGTTGCTATTCCTGGAGCCGCGAATTTATCTTGAAATTTTTTGAGATCTGAAACGTGAAACATGATGTTGAGTTTAGAATATATTTATTGATATACAAATACAATATTCTTCCTAAAAATTTAAGAAACCTTCATGTGAGTATTAAATATCATTTGAAGTAACCTACCACATAGCGGGAATATGAGCTGAGTGACCCATGGGGCTGGCTGGATATGATCCTAAAACATATGGCCGCAATGTGACTCTGGTGCCAGGAAACTGACTAGTATGAGAAATTAAACATTATGCATTTCTTTTATAACTTCCAAGTTTCTTTAAACATTTAACATGATTGCATTGCACTACAGCTGATAACATCTAGTTAAGTATTTATAAAGTAGATAAAAGTAGCTTGCTGGAATTACATTTTGGTGTTTAAAATAAGTTTTTGAAGATGGGCCTGAAATGTTCTTTAGAAGGATTATTTATGGGCCAAGTTGGCTAATTCAAACTTGAGGCCCATTTTTAACTGTGGCTTAATATCATGACAGATAGTAAGCTGGTCTTGCGTCAACTAACTCCTCTTTTTGTAAAATTATATCATTTAGTGTGATATTCTGAATTTTTCTTCTATTAAAAATTATATGTTATTGCAAAAATGCATCTATTATAAATATTTTCTAATGAAAATGATTGAGTGTGAATATTATTTCAGGTGTATCAATGTAAAAGCCTTCTACTACAAAGCATTGGTTCTCCAAAGACAACAGCACGTGATTCTTATTTTAAAATTCTTGTAAAATAAATGTTAATATAATAATTGCCCTAAAAATACCTTTAGTTTGTATTTTGTGAGCAGGATATTTAGAAAAAAACCCGAAAATGTGAAGTAATTTATGAATAAAATACTAAATCATTGACTTCTCAGCATTAGAATGGGTTGCTACTAGGAACCAGATGAATGCTGAGAAGGTCGATACGGGTTTAAGCATGCCCTATGCTGTTATTATTCAATAATTAGACATCATAATTTGCCAAGGCTTCGACATTGAGAAATCTTTTGAATAAAATACAAGGTACGACAGTCAAACTTCCTTGTTACTAGTAAAAAATGGAGACAAGCAATATTAATTAAACAAGTATGTACATGAAAATTTCTGTACCATACAAAAAATATAAGCAATGTCTCTGATGAATTCAAATGAAAGTCATAACCTGAATAGATCTGAGACAATGGGAAATCATTTTTTGTCATATTTTGGGCTGATTTAAAAACTCATTTTGGTTCAAGTTGTCAAGCAATTTTCTCCAAAACTATTTGGAAATTTTGAACCCTGTGCTTGGACGCATCTATAAGTAACTGCAGTTTGTTAAGATGAAAATTTGCCAAAACGCTGCCAACTTCTTCGATACAAAGCATTATTGACCCACAAATCCCCACAAGCTCAATTTCAATCCACACCGATCCCACATGTATTGTGGTGTGTGGATTTCCCTTGGCACCAACAGCTAACCTCAACTACTTTGTTTAATTCTATAAATCTATAAATCTAGACTGGCAATGAAAGAAATGATCATTCTCTACCCAGCGTGTACTTGCAAATTTGAGATATTCATTATTTAATGAGCTATAATTATGTAAAAAATTTATAAGAACCATGAAAAATTGTAAAAAAAATACCGTTATGTAATAAATTTCGGCCCAATTAAGAAGGAATTAAATAAATAAATATATAAATAATTATATACATATATTGATATTTTGTAACCTTCAAATTGAATTCTTGCTTTACAAAACACCAATTTTTTCAATTTATAATGTTACAAAACACTGCATTCAAGATAGATGAAAATTTTTTTTAATTAAAAAATCTATTGCATTTTTATACTAAGATATTATTATGCAGCTCTTTTCATCTTTTGAATTTTTCTTCTAAAATTAAAAAAATTCAATCTATCACATATATTGGTGTTTTGAAACTTTTCACCTATTTTGGGGTTTGTAATGTGATATACTCTTGTTTATTGTGATATGAAATCTAAAATATAAGGGGAAATTACTTGAAGTCTTACAAAAACAAAAAAATACTTCAAAACACGAACATATGTTGTGAAAATTACAAAACACCAATATATGTAAATATATATATATATACATATATATAAGCCTTAAAAGCTTAAGGTTGAATAATAAGCACTGTAGAACAAAAGACATAAAATAGGAGTAAATTGTAGTTGCTTGCTGTCGTGGATGAACTTTGAGCTCAATATTTATGAGTCAAAGCATATTCCCAATCACTCTTCGCTCACAGTGGACAATCGAACTTTGAGAGTGAACTTTCCTAGTGCAATTTCACTATTTGAGAGAAACAGTTGAAGATTGCGTGAGAAATCAAGAATGCTAGAATCTTTATTCAGCATTACATTTTTTATATTTTCCTCCTGACCAAAATTAGGGGAGGCCTTTCTTACAATATTGAATCGTTTTTTCAGAAAAATTTCAAACCCTTATAATTCACGAATTGAAAAAGATGTCGGAAATCTGAAAATACCGCGAAATAGATCATCTTTCTCTTTCACGTATGTTGTAAAACAGCATCAGACTGCTGATGCATTATAGCTTGCTTGTGTGCGTAGTTTCCGATGGCTGCAAACGTTGACTTTGCGCCGAGTGCACCTCAATGAAGTTTGATGGAAAACAAGTTTGTTTTAAACAATTGTTGTGCACATGGACTATGGACCGCCTTATTGACAGAACACGAGTAATGGAGAAAATTTTATTTAGAGAAAACTAAGATCTTCAATTCGGCACGGGAATAATATTTAGCTAAGATTTTATCCATATCCAAGTTCTTTAATAAGCTTAAATAAAAAAATTTTAAGGTTACACTAAAATGTTAACGAAATTCTTTTATTCATACATTTTTGTCAGTGTGAAATTTGATTTTCAACTTTACACGAGAAGTATTTTTTAAGTAACACTTCTCCTAAATTTTCCTAGAAAGTTTTTATGAATTAAATTTTCAACTTTTTCCTACGTAGTGTACATATTGCGCTGTTTGTGTTTGAACCTGATTCTCTTAACTGTTCATGGATGTCAAATCAGTGATGCTGCACTTGTTAAATTGTATTATAACAATCTGTTGCTTAAGTGGCTAATTTTTGAACTTCTGAACATGAAATGTCAATAATTATGAAAGTTTCTGGTTATGGCTACATCAGTAATTGAAGAAAATCTGCGTACTAATATTTTAGAATTTTTTTTATCTTGTAAGAGTTATATTTTCAAAATCTAAGCAATTACTTGTTTGATTTCTAGTGAAAATATTGTCATGAACAAATTTGGACTGAGAAATTTAAGTTGCCGGCATTAATACTTAAAATGAATTTTTTTAAACAATCGACAATTTTAAACATTTAGCAATAATTATTTCATTCAACAGTGATATTTTAAACTTTTTAAAGCTGCAGTTCTGTTGCAATGATTCCACAGAAAACAATTCAATGAAAACCTCCATTCTATGGAAAACTGAAAATCGAGGTTGCACTACGAAAATGTGCAATACTCTTCCAAATTTCAACATTAAAAAGGATATCAATACATTTTTATACGGAAAAAATCTGCATTTTTCCGAAATTTTACATTTAAAAGAACATCAATACATCTTTTATGCTCTTAAATGCAAGAGAACACGGTGCATAGTGTTACTAAGAAGTAAAAACAAAAAGCAGCACTTAAAACGCAGGTTTAAAACCGAAATGTCAACGTAATAATTCAAAGTTACCTATGGGCAGTTGCTACAACTGTTAATTGAGAAACACGATTCGCATGCCCACATGGTACATTTCCGGCACTGCAGCCAATCTTCTTCTGTTTGGCTCCACAGAGCTTCGCACACACAGCAGAAGTTATTGTTCTTTAAACTTGAATTGTTAGAGTCTTTATTGTGGAAAAATGTTAGTCGTATTTTCTTTTTCTTCTGAGTTTGAAAATCCAAACAGCGCTTTTGGAAACTGGTAGGACCATGACATCTGCGGTAGAAGACGATGCGTCTCATTTTAGACACAATGTCGAATACTGCATGTGAAACATGTTCGTGTGATCTTGTGATATTCTCTTTATGATCGGATAACCTCACCAAAACGGCCCCACGATTCAAGGGACATTTCTTGAAATCAGCAATAAGATTTTGTATTGTTTCTTCGACGTAGGGATATAAAAGTGAATAATGTTTCTTCAGTAGCCTGGGAAAACCGTCTTGTGTGATAGTTTCCGATTTTCTTTTTACAGTCGATTACCATTCACCCAATACTTGGCGCCAAAGTAGTATCAAAGGTCCATGGAAAGCGACATCTCGCGGCAGTAAAAGATGTGTAGAACTCGGTGTTAAACATACAAACTTAACATTGTGGTGTTGGCACAACTGCAAAACGCGTTCCGTAAAGTGGCTGGACAAATTGTCACCCACAATAACTTTAGTTCCTTCAAATCTTCTAAATGGTTAATGATTACTTTTTCAAACCAATACGTGAAGCTGTTATATCTTGTTTTGGGCGGTCCACCTTTGGTCCAGGAACTCCATAGGATTTCAGACTTATACACGGACATATGCTGGCAGCATTTGACCGTTTGCAGATCCACGGAACATTATTGACGTTGCGGACTTAAAATAATTTTTAACACGTTCAGGTCATCTGATAAAATGGTTTTATGGTATTTGAAAATGTGACCACTCTCAATAGAGGTTCCATTCTCATTGAACATTTTGACTCCAAATTGTCAAAATATTGGTCCATTGAATCAGCAACTGCGGAGCCATTGCGATTTTTTAATACTTTGGCATTTTCTGTAAGCCAACGCGTCTTTTTGGCGTTTCAGAAAGGATCGTGCAAATTCCTGGAATGTTGCTCTTGAATTGCTTTACGGTTCTTTTCTGTTGATCTAACATATGAAGACGCAGATCCATCGTGTCAAATGGAAATCCTATTCTGCAATTGTCACTAAATGATTGACTATTTGTTTTACTTCGTCTTCTGACAAGACACTTGGATGACCCGGTTTTTTGAAATGTTTTCATATTAAAGGAAAGGGTACCCTTTGAGATGTTGTACTCTTTTGGCACTTTTGAAAAACTTTTGCCATCCTTTATAGCATTTAGAGCTTGCTGGAGTGTTTTTAAGCTATACGCTATATACGTTCTTGTATGGAGTCTCCGTTTCGCATTTTCGCAATTAACTGAAATGAAAAAAAGATATCTTATATAGTGGGGCTACTTTGAACGCTTTTATAATACGCATATTTTGAAATACTAAGAAAAATCAAATGTTCAAATAGAAATATAGCATCTTTTTATTGTTGAAGTGTATTGTAGAAGCTATGCCGTCAGCTGAAAATGTTAAATTTATACTTTATTTCTTGTGTTTCAACACTTTCTCTATTTATTTTGCCTGAGTGAGCTTGCATGCTTATTTGAAACATATTTGTATGATTATTAGTAATAATACATGATATGATATACATGCAACATACTATACTGTGTAATTTCAATGTTTTTCTTTAATTTATTTTAAGCTGCCGCTAACTTTTTTGCAGAATTCTTCCAAATAATTCAAAGAAAGTTGCACATAAACTTTGGATGATTTCCCAAAAAGTTGCCTAACTTTTGCCAAGAAAACCTATAGACAAAAAATTGCAAGAGAAATCTAAAAATTTCTCTATAGAATATGTAATTGGCGAAGTAAAAGATTAATTCTCTTAGTTTTTTTCTATATTTCAACATTATGTAATAGGTGCGTTTGGTGGAGTCAATTTCTGTTCACTCACTTCTATCCCTGATTTTTGAGCAATCTAGAATATGGCTTATATCTGTAGAATTCCTCTATCACCATAAAGGCAATTAATTTGAAATATTTATGCGCAATTTGTAGGTTAAATAGCACAGGATGCGAACATGCAAGATGTTGTTCTCTGTGTTCAATAGAAATATAATTTATTTAGTAATATTATTTACACATTGCAAATCTTAATTTAAATTAAATTTACTGAACATTAATAAAATATTGATACGTATTTGATTCAGGTGCAAATTTAATATTTGAACAAATAACACAACTGTACTCGTTAAAAGTTTAATGAATTTTTGTTCTTTCTTTATGAAATCATTTCAAACAATAAATTATTAATTTATCAAAATATATTATTCTGTGTAGAATTTTTCAAATTTCAGTGAAAAAATTGTGCATGTTAAAAAACTTAAAAACATCAATTATTGCAGTTTAGGGATTTTAACTGTTTGCAAACTTCATAAAACTTTATTTCATTTCTTGCTTGAAGACCAGATTTATTAGAATTTTTAATTTTACGTTTATGCATATCTGCTCTCTAAGTAAATTTTGTTGACTTTGAAATTTTTTTATGCTCCCTAGACGGAACCCATTAGTCGGGTTCCTTAGATTTGGAACATTACCTTTTAAGTTTGTAACTTCAAGCAACATCAGTGAATTTAGTAGAACTATATGTCATCATTTGAATAACTTCATCCTCATTAGTCATAGTACATGTAGTGGTTGGCTACATGATTAGTTCAAAGCGGTATATATCGTCGTTCACCATATCATTTTCATATTTTATTTGTATAATGTCCAAATGAACTTCGGAAAAATTGGCTTTCAAAAAGAGCAGGGTTTGGATCACTGTTATGAAATAACCGGGTCATGGGGAAAAGGTCTTTCGAAAATTTGTGAACTATTCCCAACTCTGCTCCTACAAATCCAAAATATCAAAAAAACCATTCAAGTTTGTTGTGCATTAACAAATAGAATAAAAGGAGTTTGTGATAAATCTTAACACTAGAACTCCGAACCGGTCATTTGTGACCGCTTTTGATGCAATTGTTAAACAACTACTCCCCTATATGTAAAATTTTTTACAAGTTTACACCTATGTTCACTAATCTTGCTGTAAAGTACGAATTGATGACATTTTCGGAAAACAGACAGTCTTAGATATTAAAAATCATTAATACCCCTTAAACTCCGAAAACCGGTCATTTGTAACCCAGACTAAACATTTCATGCATGCGCTTGTGTAGTTATATTTATGTAGTAATATACTTTATATTGAGCATGTATTTAACAGTTTTGATGGTTTTAGTTAAAAATTAATGGCAAGAGAAGCATCAAAGCGGGCTCTTAATCAAATTATGTGGGAAATTGCATCAGATAGCAGTAGCAGTGTTTATTAAATATGAACCTGAATGCCTGTATAAATCTCACTGTAATAAATGCTACACAAATACTGGTCATTTATGACCGGATTAGGAATTAAATGGTGTATTAAATTTTCGGAGTTCAAGTGTTAAAACACGCAGTGAATAGTTAATCGTTTGCATTGAATTTTCTTACCTTGCATTTACCTACACTGAAATTTCCAGGTATCTATCAAACACGCTACAAACCATGTTGCTTGGAACTACTCGAGTTGATTCAATGAAATAGTTTCTTTGACGTGTAGAAGTTGAATTCCAAAATTATAGAAATTTGGATCAGTTTTAAAAAATCTAGTAAATGGAGAAACTTAGTTTAGAAGACTATAGCATTGGTATCTCCGTCCAATCAACATAAAATATATTTTAAATCTAAGAAACTTTTGCGAAACATGATCTTAAGTGCTCAACTCCGAATGTTGGCAATTTCGTTGTCCCGAAAAAATCAAGTGCAATAGCAAAAATCATAAAAAAAATTATGGCTGAACATATTATATATGAATATATATATATATATATATATATATATATATATATATATATATATATATATATATATAATAAAATAGAATGTTTGACTGAATTTGACTTGAAATTCGACAAGTAATAAGAATTGTAGTTAATAATTTCCTAGATTTACAATTTTTTATAAGAATAATTTTTTATAGATTTGCTATTGTTGAAGAATATTCGTCAGTTCATTGCATGCTTTCAATAAATATGTTGTGAAGCAGCTCTCATGAAATATTGGTGTTAATAATTCAAATTATATCTTGGGTAGTCAGCGCCTAATCAATATTAATGTACAATTTAATTTACTTTATTAAATTTTTTATAAAATTCTATTCCCAAATTTATATAATTCAGAAATGCAACATTACTATTCTTGGCAACCTTCTATTGATTATTAGTCTCATTCGAGCCACAATAGAATAATTGCATGTATCTATATGAAAAATTTATATTCATAATTTTGGATTAGACTTGCATTTTTATAAAATTTTAATATTTAGCTGGAGTTTGATAAATTGATGAAATTTCATGGGACACTGAATAAGTCTACTGAATTTCTTGAAACCACAAGCAGACAGTGGTGTATCCAAAAACCACACTTTTTAAATTATGCTGGGCACCTGGAAATTATTTTTGAAAAACTATACCTTTGGTTCTAGCGTAGAGTTTGTTTATTTTTACATAATATAATTGTAAATATATGCCAATGAAGGAAAAATGTAAACAATATTAATTTGCAACGAATTGAATATTAGAATAATCCACAATTTCAACGATAACGGCACAATACTATCAGCCAAATTTTATAAATAACAGCAAAATTTTGAAATATTTTGCAAATATATTCCTAAGGTTAGTCAACATCATAAAATATAAAAATTGAATATTGCGATTTTTTTAATGGTATAAGGCTTGCATATATTGGTTATACAATCACGATATTACTAAGTGACTAAAGCAAAGTTGAGCATTCAGGAGGATAATCCCAGGACAACATTATTTTTCTATCATATTCTTGCCTTTGATCTCTATTGCATTCTTTGTTTGCTAAATTATCAAATGCTATATTTTGCATAGATTATAAAGTCAATAACCAATAATTTACAAATGGATTCCCACCAATGAAACAGTCAATTAACTTTATATCATACCGCCTAAATAAAAAATATAGACTGCACTCTAATATTTCAAGCTCTTAAATCAAAATAAGAAATAAATTACTCATTGAAAATATCACAGAATATGAATTTTTCAAAAACAAATACATGTAGATATTCCAAAAATTTATTATCTCTGAGATTTTGTTTCAATGATTGCTAATGGAATACTAAACAAAATTTTCTTATAAATTAGTATTTCATTCCTATAAATGCAGTATTGATAAACAAAACTTGCAAGCATTAGGCATATAATTATATTACAAGTATTAATGTTTTATGGTTAATTTAAATGTCATGAGATTTTTTTCAGATATTGAAAAATTAAAATTTCCAAAAATGTACAGTAGAATTCTAGGGCTCTCATAAAATCAACAAATTTACACAAATTCTAAATTTATCAATCGAAGTATACATTTTTGAAAGTGAAGATTGGAAAACAAATATATTATTGAATCTCTAAACAGCAACATGGTATGAAAACAAGTTATAGTTTCCAATAAAAAAATTTATATTGATGTAAAATTCTAACCGATTAAGTACGAATAGTGTTTCGTAATATTTTGCTACTACTAAAATTCCAATTCCTAAATTCTTTGATGTAGCTATTCATGGCCTTCTAAAAAGCATAAAACTTAATAAAAGTTTGTTATTTGTTTAATCTAGAAATTCGTTACGCTGAATATATACGCCACTAATTATTTTTAGTTGCTTTTTAGAAATTGAGCCCTATTAAGTTTCTTATATGATAAAAGCACTGCTTGACACACTAAAAACTAGGTTAAATTTTTTTTGTTTTTTCCCATTTTTCTCCTACCTTAAGAAGACAACTTTTTAGTGACATTCCTACATGTATAATGAACACATACAACAGATTTTTCCTCTACTTTCACTACATACTACCTTTAGAAGAAACATCTTATAGCTTCATCTATGCAAATATATCCTAACTTCATTTTGACGTACTTAGAGTAGTAATATGTTATTTAATGTATTTATTTTACGATGCTCTATTTAGAATAGATATCTCTTCTCTGGTTTGAAATCTGAATTCTTACTAACAAAATATAGCAATAGAAATATCAATTATTTTACGGAAATTGAATTACAAATTATTGAAATTATATAAACCCTATAACTGGTGTTATTCTTTGAAATAATCGCTTCAAGTTTGTGATTTGACACAGCCACATTTAGAAATGAGCGACCTAGCACCTTCACATGAAATTTCAAAAACTTGGCGACTTGGATGCCTCCTTTATGGATTGGTTACCACTCTAATTGGCTTTTCTCTTAAGATCATTGGAGAAGTGTCACAATCCCATACAACAACACTAAAAACATTGTCTCATATTTATGGGATTTACATGTATATTACCTCAATACTACTAATTCTAGCTTTATTTTACGTTGGAAGGAAGCAAAGAATGTCTTCCAATTTCAAGGTATAATTTTATGTTTAGACACTAGGTATTAATTGATTAAGTCCAATTTTGCTTGGATAATATTTTGGTAATAAATTTTGAGCAACTACTTAAATACAATTAAAAATTCCCCTGAAAAACTTAAACTGATAAGTTTATCTTAGTTAAGTTTACCTGTTAAATTTCATTGAAATTCGAAATAACAGTAAGGCATTTAGATATATGATCCCCATAATGCAAATCTTTTTCTTAAAGTTGGCATGGTGATATTTGGATTTGGTACTTGCTGTTACTGTGTAATAAGAGGCGGCCAGGAGATCAGCATGGTCCTGAGAAACGACGTTGACTGTGGAAATGTGGGACGAATCATTATGAGGATCACGCTTTTTATTGAAACTGTATTGTCCATAGTTTTTGTAATATTAGAATCGAAAAAAGTCTTTACAGTTTTTGTCCATCAAGTGGAACTGGCACTGGCTCACTTAGTAGCCGCTGATATGGTTACTTGTGTGGAATTTGTCTTGGATGAATCTGCAGAAAAAGCAATGGCAATTGAAGCTTTGGACAGTAATTCAACTTCTGAGTATGTATATTTTTTAGATAATAAGCATAATTATACACATTTAAATGTTGAGATCGATGACTCATTTATACAGGATATTCATTTTGATACAAATGAAACAGGACCAGGGGCACCTGATATAAAATTTTCATAAAAAAATTTTAAATACTACATGCATTTCATGCTAAATCAGCATTATTTTGTGTACACCTGTGTATATTTTGCAATGTAAAATAAAGATATCTATGGCTATACAACATGTAAATTTTCATTTTCTACATGGCCAATTCAGTGCGCCACTATTAAATTTAAATCATTGATATCCAGAAGCTATAATAGTATTTTCGTTAAAAGGTGTGCGTAGCTTTAGTCCATGTATATGCGATCAAAATAATTAATAGTAATATCCATAATTCGATTTTTAAGCGTTACAAGTAACAATGTATGCTCCTTGTTTTTCAAACATTTTAGTATGATATGATGAAGCTCCATGCAACTCTTAAAAATTACACTAGAAGGTAGATTAACCAAGTTCATCATCTTTTTTTGTAAATCACAAGGAAAATTTAGGCATAATTCTGGATATGTTTAGAAAAATAACAAGTAAAATTATAAAGGAATTTGGAAAATTTTTATTAGGAGTAGTTGTATATGCATTCAAGAATGCAAGTGCGAAGAGATAAAGGTGCGCAATGAATGATTATCAAAAGAATATTTACAGTATTTCAAAAAGAATTGTCTTGAGTGAAAAAATTTATAAATATAAATAATATATTTACACTAGTTTGTCATACTAAGATATATTTGCAGATGCACATTTTGCGGCTTATAGAAGAATTTACTCTAAATACTCTGAATAGCCCGATATTATTCTAACAAAGAATTCTGAATTAAATAAACTGCTAATGAAGATGTTATCCATGACTAGGAAAGGAATAATAATTCATTCTGAAATAATTTTTTTCAAATTAACAATATGTAGAAGCATATTTAATACATCCCTGCATGCACGCTATGAGAAGAGACAACATTATTTCCTAAATGAAAATCAAATTTATTTTAAATTTTTTTTCCTTCATATCATCAGTGGCGTACGCAAGGAGGTGACATGGTGGAATGCCCCCCCGTCAGGTTTCCAAATTTGATTTTTACTGGATAAATCAAACAATTTTTCCAAAAAAAATTGGAAATTTAAACTCTAGGAACGTGAAATGCATTTTTAGGGTCTATTTTCTCAATATTTTCAAAAGTTTTGGGTAATGATGATGATGTCCCCTCCTGTCAGAAAATCCTGTGTACGCGCCTGCATATCATGTTTTGAAGACCCAATAAAATTTAAAACAAGTCTTTATATATAAATGCAACATTAAATTGGCAACAGTTGAACGAATTCTAAATGGCAATGTGTTTTTACCAACACGGTGCTTTTAATATATAATTCCTTATTAACCAATAATATTTCTCAAAGGGCCCGTCGCTAAAGGCAAATATTTTCGCGGAGATTGATTTCATTACGCGTAGTGTTTGTATAGTACAAAGAAATCTTTAACAAAATTCATCTTATTAAAGCCCCAGCATTGACTGGCCCTTGCTCTTTGTTGATTGGCTATTAATGCGAATGCTTAGATTTGACAAAGATGTCATTTCTTCAAGATTGTCGCTGTTCTTGATCCCGAAACTACTATTCAAGGCGATACTAAACACAGGCCTGAAAGCCAAAAATTTTCAAACATTTAATAGGGTGGGATATTTCTGAAGGCATGCTTTGTATATTTTCAAACAATAACTCTTCTTTCTGACGAAGAAATTGCACTCATGAACTGTTCTCAAGCTCTAAAAACAGGGGGTTCATTTACCACCAAAAGAAACTTTATTTTCATATTAAAGGTCTGCGTTATGAGTGTTGTCTTCATGGTAAATCTGTCACGGTCATCAAATGAGCCGAGAGTTCACACATTCCTCTTGTGGTTCTTGATAATGCCGTGCAGGCATCCTTTGTGAGTGCCTTGCATCTATAACAGTTGGACGTTGGGCTCATGAAATCGAAAAGTTCTGCAAATTTTTTCAAAAAAATGAAGTTCATATCTTCAACTGAAGTAATCGGCGTTTGGGAGTTAACGCGAGTTTTAATTGAAGGGACGCGAGATTTAACATTAAGAATAATAATCCAAATACAAAGTATGTTGATGAACAAGAAGGTTTTTTCTCCCGTTGGAAATTATCTGATCAGACGAAAATGGAGAACAGCGCATACGTAAGAAATATGCACTACTAAGGAGTAAAAAATGACAAGAAATACAATAAAATGGACTAAAAGTTTAAAAAATTGGCGATATAGACCGGTGCCTAAGCTAAGTTAGGAAAATTCCTAAGACGCGATAGCAGGCGGTAATATTTAACAATGATGACGTATAAAAGTTGATTAACAATAAAGATACTTGACTTCAAAGGTATATTATAGGAAATGTATAACTTTAGCACTTAAAGGTAATGCTGTCCATAAACACAATCTTAAAGCAGAATAAATCGTTTATCACATTCACAAACTGTATATAAATTAAAGGTAAGTAGAAAATTATTTTTAGGGTCTTAATATATGGCAAAATAAATTGCAATGCACTGCTTGATTTATAAGCTGAAAAAAATATAATTCTGATAATAAACATTAAGAATTCTACATAGAGTGTTAATCAATCATTTCTGAAAGATATTTAGCAAAGCATTTTAGATATACATATATGAACTTTTAAGACATGTAGAGGTACGAATTTTGTTAACTATAATTAGTTATCGGGGCTTGGTCACGTGATAGTTAGCCTTTAGAGTGGAAAATTAAGATTGAAGCTATGTTCTTCTTCTCTATATATACATATTTAAATGCGCCTAAGATTTTAATTATAGTGGATTTAATGCAATGATTGGGATAAATGGTAAAAAATAATTAAAAGTTGAAACTATGCCTGGTAACAGGGCCATTGAAATTCCGTTACCACGTAGAACCAATTAGTTTCTTAATTGTTAATGGAATTAATATTTCAACTATTCCAATGTTTGGTGATCAGATAGTGTATTAACCCTATAAGAATATAAAATTTATTATATACGTATTTTGTAGTGGAGCAGTATGGTATAATGCACTTGTAAAAGTAATGTTAACATTTGAAATAATGATACCGACTAGTTTTATGCAGGTACCAGGTGGCAAATAATTCCGTTTTTCATTTTTCATTTTGATCATTTGGAAAGATTAAATGAAAATTAAAATTGAAAAACGGAAATAAACATTTTTCATTTTCGCTTTTCAAATTTCATTTTGCCAATTTCCATTTTTAAAGTTTTTCAAAAAGAAAAACAAAAATTTAAAAATGAAAAACGAAAATGAAAAATGAAAAACGAAAATGAAAAATGAAACATTTCAATTCCGTTTTTCGTTTTTTAATTTTGTTTTGGTTGTTATCATTCTTATGTAATTACTATGTTGTTGTTTTTGAACTACTATAGCTTCTCTCAATAATACAAAGAGTGGCTGTTAACCTAATATGGGCATCTATTTCTTCCAATTACATTTGCGGTTATTGTTTATTGATTAAACAATCAATGGGATAGCAATTACATAAGAATGATAATAACCAAAACGAAAATCAAAAAACGAAAAACGGAATTGAAATGTTTCATTATTTATTTTCGTTTTTCATTTTTCGTTTTCATTTTTCATTTTTCAATTTTTGTATTTTTTTGAAAAAAATTTAAAAATGGAAATTGGCAAAATGAAATTTGAAAAGCGAAAATGAAAAATTGTTATTTCCGTTTTTCAATTTCAATTTTCATCTAATCTTTCCAAATGATCAAAATGAAAAATGAAAAACGGAATGGAATTGGCCACCTGGTACCTGCATATAGTTTGGTGTTAATATAAAAATGAAATTTTTGAAAATTAAAATTATGTCTCATTGATGAACCTACTAAGGAGTCACACATGGTAAATTTCAATAAAAAATAAATCATTATTGAATGATTAGCATCCATTTTAACAGTGAAAATGAAATCTATCATTTACAATTTGTGAATTTGTGTATTTATATGAGATCAATGCAATCTTTCAAATGCCATAAAATTTACTCAGCCAAGCTTGTCATGCTTAGTTGATAATTAGTTATTCTAGCATCATGGATAAATATGCTAATTTAAGTGTGACTAGTATAGTAAAATAATTTCTTAGAGTCATAAATTTCTAATATTAGACTTCCAAGGCTTGCTTCTATAGATATTTGAACTAGTACAATCTCAAACCTCGCAATGACTGAAAACAAATGACAATGTACAGTGTTGTATTACTGCTGATAGATATTTTTATGGAATTTCCTTGGATAAGTCGAAAGGCTTTCTATTAATTATAAGACTGTTGATATCAAAAGAAACTGCAGACTGCAAACTTTAGTGAAAATCGCATGATAACCCATTATTCAAATTTAATGTATATTTTGGTATTCTTAATTTTAATTCTATGTAATTAAATGCTAAATTTGTACCTGACTACGTTCTAACTAATTCATGCATTCAGCCCTTTGCATCACCATTGTTTGCCATTGTTTTTGTAAATTAATACCTAGAGGGATACTAACTAGCTTGTTTCATTCATGTACATATGTTTGAGGTATAGGACCCCTCCAATAAAGAATTCCTGATTAGGTACTTGTTTCAGAAATATGTATATTATAATTCTTTGCAGACTCAATTATATTCAGTTTAATATTACCCCATGGTATACTGAATTAGTACATCGCAGAACTTTGCAATAGCTTCCTTTAAAACCAACACCAACGCTTGCTATTGCTTTTTAAGCTAATGCTTCTAGAGGTACTATCTAGTATATAAATATAATATATATCACAAACTATATAGTATATATATATATAAAACACTGTGATTAGCTTATCAAATAGGAAGCTAACCAATTAAGAAGAACGCATTCTTTCGTATGGATTAAAAATGAATTGACCAAGCAATTTTGATGATATGGAAGTAAAAACCAATGCTGAAAAAAAATTTTTCTTCTTTAATTTGTAGAGAAAAAAAATGAAAATGAAGGAGATTATGCACATATGAAGACGAAAATATTAAATATTTTTAATTCGTAGAAGGAAAAAGAAGGTTCTGAGAAAAGCCATTGAAGTGATTCGATTTTGAAAGACCTAGCTAAAAACTCGATATTTACATCTGTAAATTGGATAAAGGAAATGGTATTGTAGGCCGCCTAGTTGTAAATAAAGCTGATTACATAGAAAGAATAAACATGATATTACCAGATATAACCAAATTTCAAGAAGTTATTTCGCATAAAAATCCAAAGAAAAACTATTCATAGCCGATGAAGATTCGTTCAATTTAAAACTAAGAAATATGAAATGCAATGGTGGAATTTTTGAAATGATTTACAATAAAACGTTAAGTCTATTTGCTTGGATTCAGTTCATGACGCTGCTAAGCACTTATCATATGCAGATGACATTAAAGATGTTATACCCATTACGTTTGATGACTTGCGTAGACCTGCTAACAAACAACCTTCTTATGTCGAACTAAAGAACATTTGCTGTTAGGGTCGGGAAGCTTGCATTCCTATAAATGAGGACAATTCGGTTGAATTGATCTACGAACTGCCTTATTTTCAGAAAGATCGTCCAAAAGAAAAATGCAATGTTACCCTTTTTGCGACGAATCTAAAGCAGACAGAATGTAAACGGATTTTGGGAGTCTTTTTCCAATCTTTTGAAATTCGGGAGTCATGTCGATGACTTGCTTGCAACTTTGACATGAAGGTAGTTTATCTTGGTTAATCTTAAAAATGCTGGTTTTTTTTGGCTCATGGCATAAATACTGTTTTTGAAGCTTCGTTTTAATCCCAGATAAAATATGGTTTAATTGTTTATGGGGCTGACTTCAGCTGTATCAAAAGAGTCCAATGATTTTTAGACAGATAGATGTTGAAGATACAAGTGGTGTGCCAAATGACACTCTTACCACTATTTTGAAAAAAAGGCAAAAAATATTACAACTTTGTTACTTCTGACTCCGAGTCAGTATATATATGTTGTTTATCCTAATTTGCAGTTTCGGAAATTTCCGTCATGTTTCCTGATATATACAGGCACATCTTTCCTTATAGAAGAATGTTCAATTATTATAAATNACTATTTTGAAAAAAAGGCAAAAAATATTACAACTTTGTTACTTCTGACTCCGAGTCAGTATATATATATATATATATATATATATATATTTGTTGCCTTAATGCTAAGCTTTTTTTTATCGTTTTATGAAGAACAATAAAAATTTTAACTGAAAATGCTTTCGGTATTTACTGTGCCATCGTCAGTCAAAAACAAAATTAATTGGTGTGTGGGAAAATTTGGTGCTGTGTATTTATTTTCCATAATTTAGCTACAGCTTCCAGTGTGATTTTTATTATATTAAATCATTGGCTGCTAAGCTTTTCTTAGTAAAATGAATAAACAAGAGAAATTACTAGTGACATGTGCAAGCATTACGTAATGCTCAAAGACAAGCGGCTGCACCCTGATTCGATGAGTAGCTGGAAAATATGGAATTTGTAAATAAGAATTAGAATTCAAGGGGTTTTAAACTTCTCATTGGTTAACCGCCAGTCAATCACTGGGAAGGCTATAAAATGTCTGCAGTAAAATGTTGAGAAAAGACAGCCGAAAACCGGGACAACAACAGCAGAAGTAAGTGCTGTCGGTCCACTCCAACTATTTCGACAAGAAGCGGCAGTAAGAAAGAGTGCAGACGTGAGCATTAGAAGTAAAGATACGTTCACCTATGCTTTAGAAGGGAAACTCTTTATCACTCTGATCCCACCTTGTCCGAGACCCGACGACCCCGATTGTATCACTTCAGCAAAAAAAGAAATGTGTTTCCTTGGTAAGAACCTCCCTTGTTTTGGTTAGAAAATAGGAGCCAAGGGATTATTAGGTTTTAGTGATAGATAGCGTTTTTTATTAGCAATATAGTGGTTAAAATAAAAGTTATTACACTCTTTTGTTGGTTTTCACAGAAACCAAACTTGTCTCTTTATAACTATTAATAATTTCGCGTAAGCAAGTTACTGAAACCGATTAGATAGTGTAGCCAAAATCTTTAAGCTCTTGGTTCAGAAGCATTCGCCAGTATTTAACCCGATCTTAATTGTGCATTTAAGATAAAACTGTTTGAAAACTTGCCTAAGGTTCATCATAAACACACGATCGTGAAATTAGTTAAACATTAGTGTAGTGTTAAGCAGTAATAAAAAGTAGTAGGTGACCTTGTAATACTAAATTAATCCTATTTTTGATAAACTGTTAGGAATAGGAGCTACTGCTAGAATAATTTTTTCCAGAATCAGTAGCATTAGGAAAGTTAATTGGTTCTTTTGTAAGCTTTCTATTGAGAAATAAAAGAACTAGGTTGTGAGTGCAAAAATAAACTGTTCAAAAATCAGAATTATCTAGAAAGTATAAATTTTATTTAGTAAAACGATTTTCCAAAAAGGGTTAAAACTATAAATTTACAGATCATTAATTAATATCAAACTAAACTAAAATAAATGAAGAGTTTGATGACAGTTTGTATCTAAATTAGGTTTCTCTTCATTAATATAAATTGATTCTGCGATCTTGGTGTACTTGTGTTTCATTAAAATATTAAAGTCGGATGCTGATGCTTTATGTATTTTTGAGTGCATAAAAATGTCAGATTGTAAATGTCCATATAGACAGGGACGGATCTAGGAATTTACAAATGGGTTGGCGGTTTGATATATATTTGAGTTGAAAGTAGACTAATTAAATAAAATGGAAAAAAGTAGTGTTGAGTCATGTCAGGATCTTTGAATTAGGTGTATCAGGATTAATCATGTCAGGCAAGTTTTGAGAAGTTGTAAAGCAGGTCCAGAAGAAAAAAACAAACTCAGGTTTAACAGCATTCATGTTGTTGGGTCAATTTCATATAATTTTGGTTATATTTGCTTGAGTACATCTCGTTAACGGATTATGGCTTGGCACCATTACTTTGCTTCGCTGCTTTTCATGATTAAATATGTAATGTGCAATATCAAAATGGCAGGACTAACAGTTTATTATTTCTGCATTCTACCTCTTCAAAGTCAATGGCAAATGTTTTGTTGATTTATGATTGGTTTGCTACATGAAAAATTTATGATCACTAATCTCTGAATTTTAGTATTTATATTAAGGACATCTTAAAGAATATCAACAGGTTACTATGGATGCATTACCGGATTTAATTATAAAAAATGATTTAATTAGATTGATTTTTGTTCTTTTTCTGAGAATATGTTAGTATCTAAATCTAATTTGCATTGATATACATTATAAATGTAAAGGGGAAATATAATTCAATGACAGGAGGAAACCGTTCTCTATAGACATCAGGATCCGGTTTGATGCTGAAGCAGGACAGATATGAAGTGCAGGTGAACACATCACTAACAAACACTATAGAACGGTTATATGAAGGGATGTACAAATATAAAAGAGGACCATTTTATGCAAACATAATTTTGGCATTTCAGATTATCAAATACATTGCTCTAAGCAAATGCCTAAATAATCAAATCAACATCACTCGTAAACCTTCAGCGGAAATGTGTTCTTAAGTCTAATTATTTTATGTTCTAGTTTATATAATTGGTCGTCTCAGCTCAATTCAATTCAATAAGAAATTGTTTCCCGCTAGCCATAAACATTAGTAAGCGTTTTTGCAATAGCAGGCTCAGTCAGCACTGCCTGGACTGCTATTAGCAAACCAGTGTTATAGTGATGTTGATTTGACGGGTAATAAATTACAACTGAGTTATTGAAAATGTTTTTTGTTTAGCCGTTGATATTATCACGATGTTTACGCCTCATTTATGTTTATTAACAGTTAGAACCTGTTTACATTTTTACTACTTGTAAGTGGGTCAAACCGTGTCTGGGTCAAATTGGCTCACATTTTTGTGTAGTTGGGTCTGGGTCTACTAACATAATTTTGAATTGGGTCAAATTTGGTCTGGGTCAAATTAATGCTGTATAATGTTCAAGTTGAACTTTGTATCTGTAAAATAATTATTGTCAATAAATAATTGTCACATACATGTATATCTTTCAATTTTGTTCAACTAAGATTCATGTTACCCATGTTTACAATAGAAGAATAGATTAGTTTTGCAATGTTATTCATGTTTGTTTATTAGATATATTAATCAGAAACTTTTTTTGTGTGAAACTGGGACATAATTTAAATTTAAATTGGGTCTGTGTCAGCTCGGCTTCGGGTCCAAATGGGTCTGGGTCAGTTCGGATGTGGGTCCAATTGGGTCTGGGTCAGCTCAGATGTGGGTCCAAATGGGTCTGGGTCAACATTCAGTGACCCACTTACACCTCTGACTTGGACACAGTTTGGGGTACTTTTTGTACTCCACAGATATTATTGAATAATGCAGCAAGGCTATCGCTTAAAAGAGTATAAGAAACATGTTTGTGTTGCACAAAGGAGTTTCTTCACATTCCAGTTGAAATATCATCGCTGATATTCCACTTTGCTAGTTTCTTTTGAGGGCGGACCATTACCATGCAAAGCACTCTTCGCTGTCATAAGCGACTCATTGCGTCTTACGCAATTTTCGTAGCCATGACCAAGGCTGTAAAAGAGGCATTATGTCCAGCGCAGAATGCAGGCCTACCCAACCCCGATGGGCCACGGACTGGATGAGACAGAAAAAATATTCATGCGGGTTTTGGGCCGGGCCAAAAATATATGAACTCTAGGCTGAGGTGCGGGCCATAAATTTTTACAAGCTTCCCAAAACTATATTTTAATTGATTTCCATTTATATAACCCGTTTATTCTGCAGCTTGCATTCAACAAACTGCTGCAGGCTATTAATAGTTTTTTGTTGATTTTGTTGTTGTTCCTTACAATGTCTGCTTCGAGATTTACCAAAAACTACCATTCCTTTCCAACCTTTGGTATGGGAAAAAAGGCCTACAAATGAATGTAGATTATAAGCAAGATGAGCATAATATTAAAATTATATGTTATATCTTTTGTTACTGAGCAACAACTATAACCATTAACTGCTAGTATCAAGTTATTAACTATTTTCAGGATTTTCTAGAATTTATCTCAAACAATATAGACATGCCTTGGATAAGTAACAAGAAAAAAATACTTCAGATTAATTCTATAGTCTAAAAATGAAAATCATAAAAACACTCTAAAATCCCAAAACTATAGTTAAGTTTTCATTGTAAACGTCACAGTGTCACTTGTTTTCATTTGTTATGGTTCTGATAATGACGATGGTTCCAGTAGTTCTAAGATGGTATCAAAGAATACAATGACATTTTTCAATTATTTTTAAAATTCTCTGGCATAATGTATTCTACAAATAAGTGTGGTAATCTGTTTTTGCTTTGGGAATGTATGAGGACAATTCATAACCTCTTTGCCAAAGTGCACTGATCATGAACAGTGCAATGTAAAATATGTTAGTTATATAGCTATCAGTAAATCTGTTTTTAATCCTTACCTGAATATCTTAATCGTATCTAACTATTGAGGAGAATTTTAGCCATTGGAACCCAATCCATAGTTGCAGTACAGGACTACCAGGATTGCTTTGAGTCATTAACCCCTTTTATATGAAATACATGTATGCATTTCACTCTATTCTCAGAGCGAAAAATCTATTTCCTTTTCAAAATGCAGTATAATTGTTGAATATCCGTCTACAATATAATTTTGCAAACTGTTTTATCTCCAAAATGCCCCAAAGTTTTATTCATTTTGGAGCATTAGTAGATACAATTTGTGGTGAACTATGCCATTTTGTCAAAGATATCCACTTATGACAGTTTAAGTTTTGAATATTGCGTAGCTCACGTTTTTTTGAAGATGCAAGAGTCAAATGATTGAGGCTGAATATCTGGGGTACAAAAAGTACCCCAAACAGTGTTTACGTAGTATACAACAATATTTCAGATAGTTATGCTCAAATTTTGTTGAAACTTTTAAATATGGTATTTCTATGTTTTTCAAGAAAAGTCAATAAATATCAGCAAGTTTCATTTAAATCTTTTAAAACTGTTAAAGAATTAAGTTCTCTGGGGTAGAAACAATACCCCAAACCGTATTTAACTGTTAATCATATAGTCATAAAATTTTAAATTATAAGATGAGTCGGATTAACAGCAGCATTTAAAAATCATGAACTACTTTTTAATTATTAGATTGGATTCAACACTGTTAATAAGTGCATAAGCATATAATTTTAAAATTATAAAATCGAAGCCAAAGGCGGCGGCTGCAACCCCCGCCCATCCCCTAAATCTGTCCTGCATATAGATGTTATTGAATTCGTGTTTTCAAATGCCTTTTAGTTTCACCAATGTAGAAGACAATTATATTTGTAAACAATTGATGGAACCAAAGGGATTAACTGTCATATTTTCGGAGTTGTAAGTTTTCATAATTTTCCTATAAAATTATTTCTGGAGGCATGTATCATTAGTGAGTCCACCACTAGTTGTTTATCTTCATGCGCACGCAATCTGTAAAATTTCATTTGGCAAAACCTTCTCATTAACTAGCTTTTGGACGGCAGTGCAATCTCATCGTTTACCTTTTAAAAAAAAATTTTGGCATGAAGTGACAACGAATATTGGCCCATTTATCAAGAAAATTCAACATTCATTAAAGTAAACTAAAAANAACAATATAGACATGCCTTGGATAAGTAACAAGAAAAAAATACTTCAGATTAATTCTATAGTCTAAAAATGAAAATCATAAAAACACTCTAAAATCCCAAAACTATAGTTAAGTTTTCATTGTAAACGTCACAGTGTCACTTGTTTTCATTTGTTATGGTTCTGATAATGACGATGGTTCCAGTAGTTCTAAGATGGTATCAAAGAATACAATGACATTTTTCAATTATTTTTAGAATTCTCTGGCATAATGTATTCTACAAATAAGTGTGGTAATCTGTTTTTGCTTTGGGAATGTATGAGGACAATTCATAACCTCTTTGCCAAAGTGCACTGATCATGAACAGTGCAATGTAAAATATGTTAGTTATATAGCTATCAGTAAATCTGTTTTTAATCCTTACCTGAATATCTTAATCGTATCTAACTATTGAGGAGAATTTTAGCCATTGGAACCCAATCCATAGTTGCAGTACAGGACTACCAGGATTGCTTTGAGTCATTAACCCCTTTTATATGAAATACATGTATGCATTTCACTCTATTCTCAGAGCGAAAAATCTATTTCCTTTTCAAAATGCAGTATAATTGTTGAATATCCGTGTACAATATAATTTTGCAAACTGTTTTATCTCCAAAATGCCCCAAAGTTTTATTCATTTTGGAGCATTAGTAGATACAATTTGTGGTGAACTATGCCATTTTGTCAAAGATATCCACTTATGACAGTTTAAGTTTTGAATATTGCGTAGCTCACGTTTTTTTGAAGATGCAAGAGTCAAATGATTGAGGCTGAATATCTGGGGTACAAAAAGTACCCCAAACAGTGTTTACGTAGTATACAACAATATTTCAGATAGTTATGCTCAAATTTTGTTGAAACTTTTAAATATGGTATTTCTATGTTTTTCAAGAAAAGTCAATAAATATCAGCAAGTTTCATTTAAATCTTTTAAAACTGTTAAAGAATTAAGTTCTCTGGGGTAGAAACAATACCCCAAACCGTATTTAACTGTTAATCATATAGTCATAAAATTTTAAATTATAAGATGAGTCGGATTAACAGCAGCATTTAAAAATCATGAACTACTTTTTAATTATTAGATTGGATTCAACACTGTTAATAAGTGCATAAGCATATAATTTTAAAATTATAAAATCGAAGCCAAAGGCGGCGGCTGCAACCCCCGCCCATCCCCTAAATCTGTCCTGCATATAGATGTTATTGAATTCGTGTTTTCAAATGCCTTTTAGTTTCACCAATGTAGAAGACAATTATATTTGTAAACAATTGATGGAACCAAAGGGATTAACTGTCATATTTTCGGAGTTGTAAGTTTTCATAATTTTCCTATAAAATTATTTCTGGAGGCATGTATCATTAGTGAGTCCACCACTAGTTGTTTATCTTCATGCGCACGCAATCTGTAAAATTTCATTTGGCAAAACCTTCTCATTAACTAGCTTTTGGACGGCAGTGCAATCTCATCGTTTACCTTTTAAAAAAAAATTTTGGCATGAAGTGACAACGAATATTGGCCCATTTATCAAGAAAATTCAACATTCATTAAAGTAAACTAAAAAAGTTTCAAAAGATTTTTCCTTTCTCGGAGGTAACATAAAATAATACCCTACGCCTAACCCTATTAGCCTCGGGCTTTCGAGGTCTTAGAAGCCCCTGGTGGAGCACATTGATGATCCACCTCTTTAACTTTAGATGGGATTGAGCCATAACATTTTGGCCAGAATTACCGTATTTTATCTTAGTTAGGTTTTTGCAAAAAAATTCAAAATTTTTTTATCATGTGATGACATCACGAAATATGTTAACAATTGAGGGAAGTTTGCAAAAAAGTTTCTTAATGTTTTCTTATCCATTTTAAAATTTGACGAAAATAATCAAAGTTTGACCCAATCCACCCACGAATTAATGTGCACCAGTAACAAAATCAGGAGGTGAAGCGCAATGTGCTCCTGGGGCTAGAAAAATTAAGCAAAATCGAAATTTATTGTTGTTAAAACTAGTTGCAAGAATGGCAACCACGTCGACAGCTAGATGTGATAGAAATGTGTTCTTGGCAATGAAACAATCATCAACTTGTGAAATAGTTCTAAAACTCTTTACATTTTTCTGTCAAAAAGACTTTACAGGTTGTTGTTTAGCACAATCAATTTCAAAATCAACCTCAAAGCCTGAAGATTTTGATACGCTACAGCACTTCTAGAATTATTGAAGAATATAATGCTGATATATTTAGGGTTTTAGCAGCAGTGGTGCTGTCCAATTTTGTTAACAATGGGGCCCTATTAACCTAAAATTTTGGTCCCTACATACGTCATAAAAACGTTTACATACCAGAAACGCACATTGCTGACAAGGTTGACAAAATTATTATCAAACAGAAGATTAAATTTTAGACTTAAAAAATTGTTTTTAATAATCCTGCAGACTACGATTTGTGATTCTAAAATGTCTAGATGGGCAATGGCCCCATTTTTTCAAGCAATCTTTTCTGCAGATGAAAAGTTTCTCCCAGATTGTGATGGTGATCTGGGGATAATAAATTTGTTAAACTATTTTAAAGTGCTTACAATGCTGCTCTTTTTGTTTTTTAACCTGGAGAGTCTCATTATCCACATTGGGTAATACCAGTTGGATGTTGGGTGTATATACATTCTAAAAATCATTGAACGAAAGTGTGAAAGTATATATACATATATGGCCTTCACAAATTGAATTTTGTGAATATTTAATATCAGGTTTTATTTGCATTGGAAGATCAACAAACATACAAATTTACTTTTACTGAATTTTGTGGACTTGTAGTTCTTACCATTGTATTTTTAATGCTCAGTTTTTAATCAAATATGAATATTAATCAAAAGCAAATATCCAGAATGCTATTGCGCATTTTTTTGAATGTCAAAACAGTTGTTGAAAATGAATGGCGAGATTACTGAACTTGATAGGCAGACAAAATATTTAAGCATGGATTAAGAATTATAATTGAACTAGTACTTAAGCAAAATCAAATACGGAAAAATCATAATTAGCCAATTGAATAGTGAATTATTTTCTATATCTTTTATTATTGTTGTAATATTTTTCAAAAAACATCTGTAAGCCAATTACTATTGGCTAGCGACAAAACTCAATTACAAAAAACCTAAAATAATAATATTAAATCAAAATTAAAAAGATTGAAATATGGTACTGGTAGAGTGTAATTGGAGTTGGAGGCTGAAATCTGGCCTCCAAATTCTAAACAAATAAACTAAATATTTAGAACTGAACTAAACAAGTCTTAGTTAACTAAACAGACACAATCCTGTTATCTTGGTCTTTAAGGCTCGAAACACACGATGATTATTTCCGCGCGGAATTCCTGAGATAATTGGTTATGATTAAAATATTCACTATTTGTTCGCTATTAAATTGTATACGCGGTAAATAATCATCGTTTGTTTGCAAATTTGTTTTAATCACAAACCATTATCTTAGGAATTCTGCGCGGAAATAATCATTGTACGGGTATCGGGCCTAAGAACATCTTCTGAGTATTTCATTGATCCAGGATTCTACATACAAATATCTGCATCTACAAGCTCACCAAATTTATACAAAAATCAGTTTCAGTTGTATATTTCAAGCTTAAAAGCTGTACATTATATTTGATAAAATTATTATGACGCTGGGACGAGTAAATTCTACGGAATTTAATTCTTTTACAGAACAGAAACGAAATTTTGATTTTATGAGCACTCAATAATTATAAGAAACCAATCAAACAATAAACAAATATTTTCAATGGATGTATATTCTCATCAGACTTGTCAACGAACCGAGCCGAGCCGAGCTTGAGCAGAGTATTGGATATACAACGAGCCCAAAACGAGCCGTTTTTAAGCAAACCAAATTTATACTGCTGCTTGTTAATTAGATTATGCAGATTTTTCTTATTTTTCATTCAATATTCCTTACTTATAATCGTATTTTAGAAATGTTTATTAAATAATAGGAAGAGCAATTGAAGAAATTCTGAGAGCACAATATTTTTTAAAAAAATAACGAGTCTGGTCTAACTGAAGGCTGCAATTGTGCTACCGACTCTCTAGGAAAACAATTTTAAGCACTTATATTTCGAGTCGGTCAAAATTGCGTTTAATGAAAGTTTCAACGTCATTATATTTAGATGTACGGCAATAAATGCAGGAATGCATGGCAATATTGAACTATTGGCCACACTCTTCTATCCTTGCATTATCGAAAAATCCTTAATTGCAGCGGAATTCTTCTGTATATTGGCTATAAATGTATCTCAGCCTAAAGTCATTGAAAACAAAGCATCAAAAGAAATAGTTTTTGGAAAGAATCACATGTCCGATTGGAATCATCATTTTTTTATAAAATTTTCAAAAGCAGGGATAATAACAGGTAAAGTAAATTTATGGATAAAAAATTCACATAAATAAAAAATTCTCAATCATTACAAATGGGTATCGATCAAGGTGATACTATCTAACAGGCCATGAGATGGTGATTTTTGTGGAAGTCATTCATTAAATCTGATTGGCTCATGAGCACGTTTAATGTAAGCGAGTGACGTCAGAATTGTCTAAGAAAATTTTATCGAAATTGGCTCTGACAATAATGATCCTGCTCCAAATTTTAATCTGTATCTAGGAAATTTTAAATATCATTAACAGAACATTTGTTCTTTACTTTAGAATATTTTAAACTAATTGATTCCATTTACGTTTTAATTTGTATTAAGTCAATTCTGAAGATATAAGCTTGCAATCCTTACAAATTTGCTCGCAATATTGAATAGTTTTTAGAATAGATTTATTATATTTTGTGTTCCAGCAAAATGCATAATGATAATACATTCGCAATTTTAATAGAGAAAATTATGATACCCGTAACCCGTGAGCCGTAATTTCTTATTTGAACCCGTAACGGGTTAAAGTTTAATCAGTATTGTTACAAGGCGTAACATTATCTTACAAACTATTGTCGCAGTAATAAACTGATTAGCCATTATTATTTTAACAATAATACAACACGAACTGAGAGAAAATAACCTATTAATTTTCTATGTTTGTACGTATTTTCCTGAAAACAAGCTAATACGTTTCCTTTATTTTGATTGACTACCACTAAATACTGTAATACACACTGTGAATTGAAAATAATAATTTTATTTTTCTCTAACATTTGTTTTATAGTCTATATTCACTCTGTATATTTACTTAACATAATTCGATGCTGTTGCATATTTTCAATTAGGTTGATCTCTTGAAGCAATGTGTTTCTACACATTATATTAATTTTACTTATGACATGCCGGCATAAAATGATACATTCAGCACAGCAAGCAAATTATCTAATGATATTGTGGAAAAGGTNAGAATACCGAACTAAATGAAGAAAAAGAAATTGACATTTTGTTTGATGATAATTTAAAATTTTTCGGTGTTTTTATGTTTTGGGTGTCAACCCGTAAATCAACCCGTAACCCGTACTTAATGACTCGTAACCCGTAAAATATTTACATTTCTAAAATAAATTTGCAGTTTCTATTAGTGGTACTATTGGTGTATATATGATTGTAGTTTCAATCTATAATGTACAATACTCTTTGAGATGTAGCCTTTTTCAATTTGTGTCAAGGTAAGATGTTGGCATTTTCAACATATTCACGTAATAATACTGTACAAAATTTCTGTGAAGGCATTTAGGAGTACAGATCTGTATCTCTACACACTTTACATACATTAAATATCGCAACTTAAATATCTATAAAAAAGCAGATGTCAATGTCGAATTCCAAAAGCCCCAAACATTTAGGCCATAAGCCATAAAAAGTTGGAATTTTTTAAATATTGTTTTTTATAAACCTAGAATATAATCATCCGGACATGTTTGCACTGGTATCGTCAAAATGGATTTAATGCAAATTAAAATATTCTAAAATTATCAACTAATGTCATCATAATTTTGGTTCAAATAATGTGATTTCCAAAATTTCAAATTTCCTAGACAGACAGTGGGTACAATGAATTTTTTGGAATTCGGCCAATATTGGCATGACAATTTTAGATATAAATTTCCACGTTTAGACAATTCTAACATCAGTCGCTTACAAGAAATATGTATTCTTAAACCAATCCGATTCATTTAGTGTCGTCTCTTAGATATGTATCGCCGTGGTATCGAATCGATACTATCGATAACTATGTAAAGTACTTTTGCGGAATTACCTCAGCAACACAGTATTTGTAGGATAAATGATAATAATAATAATATATTACACAACTATTTTATTATTTTGCAATCTAGGTAAGTTTACGTAAATATAATTAATGATGTGACGTGAAGAACGCAACTTCTAATCGCGCAAGTCAAGACCTCTAATTAGAATACGCTTAAAGCAGAAGAAAATTGCAGTAATGTTTTAGGAGAGAACAGGCCTAGTTTGAAAGTGGGGGAAGTTGGAACATTCCCATAACCTCTTTAGCTGAACGGTTTTATAATGCGATATTTGATTTGATTGAATTAAATTCATATTCAAACAATATAAGTCTGCTTTAACTTCCCTAAGCTTATTGTTTCCAACCCTCATTATGGTTATTAGACATACAAATGTAAGTTTGTAAAGCTTATAAATGTTTCAATTGCTGGATATTTACATAGATTATATATTTTATTATGCATGCATCTACAATAGATACGGTAATTTGTTTATACGATTGAATTTAGATGCTATAGCTATAATTACATAGCATATATATTACAATCTTACTGAACAATTTCCCAATGGTGCAGATTGAAAGACCTAATGTTTGTGCAAGTTGGAACCTCATGCCTGTATGGGTCCAAGTTAGTAAAAATAGCATTATAGGTATGCAAATTATTAAGGTCTATCAACTTATGCACGCATTACCATTTCTTTGGAGTTTTCACGGAGCTAGGCAATACTTGCTAATGGATATCAGAGTTTCAATATTTTAGATCGATTCCTGCATTTTTTTTTCATTTATATAGAGTATGAGACAAACTACTAGGTACAGCTTAAACTTGGATGATAATTCACAATTCTGGGTAAATCCGTGTCATATTTTTGTTTTCTTGTGTTATATTTATAACAATTTAATTACTATTTTTGCTGAGAGACGAACTACGTGGGACAACATAATTACAGACCAAGAATACCTCAATTAAGCTAATTATTAAGTCAAATGCAACATTTAATACTTTGTATGCCCTCCTTTAGCTTCTAACACATCAGCAAATCTCGTTAATATCCCATTGCAAAAGTATTTTCCAGGTTTTTGTTTTGCAACCAATGTTGGTTGAACATATTTTTTCAAGTATTTTTAGCTTATTAGTAATTGTTTCTGTGGCTATTTTCATCTGAATTATTCTTTTTGTGATCTAGATCTTTAGAATTTTCAGACAAATCTAATAAAAAACATTTTTTAATCAAAATATTTTTGAACCAATAGCAATTTTGTCCCAAATGATTTATCACCAATATCTCCATAGTCATGTTATC
The DNA here is from genome assembly GCA_900660155.1 of Hofstenia miamia. NCBI lineage: Eukaryota > Metazoa > Xenacoelomorpha > Acoela > Hofsteniidae > Hofstenia > Hofstenia miamia. The sequence goes on from CABFPE010000093.1 coordinate 456,857, forward strand.
AAATAAATTTTGGCATTTCCAAAGAGTACAAACAGTTTGTTCTCCACTGTATATCTTAGCATAAAATTTAAATCGCCCTGTGTTCCTAAAATCATTTTTGGACAAAGAATCTATTTCTAAAGCAGTGTGTATATTGTTAAGCAAGCATCTTCTTGCATCGTTTGTTTTAATTTTATTTGCCATTTTGAATAAAAAATCCTTTAAGATATTTCGCTATGTTGCAAATGAGATGTGGCCATCCATTACGCTCAGACCGTTTCACCATTTTCAACTTGGTTCAACAACCCGTTTTTCATTATCACTTGCATTTGGCTGACGTTGGACTGAATTTACATTTATTATTTAGTATTTAGTTGTACACAATATCACTTTGGTTTGAATTTTCTTTAATATAAAAATTGCAACAGAGTCTGGATTAGCGTGTAGCCTATTCTGCTGACTACCTGTAATTGTGAGTCTAAGTAATTGAAATTTCTTTAGGCACTCTGATATTTCTAGTTACAATTGCTGTAATCCTTTGCAGAGAAATGATACATTCAGATGATGTCTACATTACAATTTCATACCGAATTTTTCAGATTTTACTTCATTTGATAAACATGATCTCGTTTTTAATTACAAATCTTAAATTAAAAGATAGAAAAATCGCTTCTCATTTTCATAATGCTATTGATGTTCCACTTCTGATGATTTCTCTTGGAGGTTTACTACAATACATGGTTTTTACTACCTTAGCTTCATTAGTTACTCTTGCAACACATGACAAAGGTATAGTATACTTACATTAGAATTTTTTTAACCTTACTATTTGAAAAACGGGTTGGACTTGATGCTAATATTATTTTTCAATAACTACTAAATTTGGTCTTCTACGAGGGGCAAGGGAGATAATTTATCCCCCTCCTCCCCACCGGTTTTCATTGGTCACTTTTTATCAGCTAAATTATAGGAAAGAATTTCAAAGCTTCAAATATTATTTTCTCCCTCAAAATCAAAATTTTTGGTTTTTGGAATATATTTTTACCCTAAACAACGCAAACATTTTTTACATTTTTGTGATGGTTTATATAAAAAAATTTAAACAGTCACTCACTAAATAATATAAGTGCGTAAGACGCGATACTCCTGGGTTTGGATTATATTAATGTACTTCAAGCACAGTAAAAAATTTCATCGCAAATTTTGACCATACAGGTATACACATTTACTCCACATCCCGAAATTCCCACACTTCCAAATAGCCTTGTAGAAAATTGTTTGAGAATATGAAAAAACGGTTGTGTTGGGAAATCTATCTACAGATATAAAAAGAATTAAAGTTCGTTGGCTCTTTAATGGGTTTGAAGCATTATTATTACATGAGAGAATTTAAATATTTTTAAAAAATCGGAATTATAAAATGTAATTAATCTTTTTAACTACTTCAGCAGCATCAATACACTTTAGTAAGGATTTTTAATATTACAATAAATAGATATGTCGATGGTTTGGGATTTCTAAATTTTGTGATATTTGGAGAATTTTGAAAATGTGGAAAAGTGGTCTATATCTTTAGAGGGACGGCAGTTCTTTAGCCTTTCCACAGCATTTTAGTTCTCCTAGAAATTTAGGCCTCCGCACACCTCTAGCTATGTTATCAATAAAAAGCATAGGCAAAAAATTTTGAAAGATTCATATTTTTAGGATTGCATAAAATGATAACAAATCAGTTAAGAAACAAAATTGCAATATTAAAGGATGCTTTCTCTCGACTGAATGCTTTGGAAACATCTGATCTTATAAATTTTAAGAAATGATTTTTTAGTCTCAATCAAATTAGAAGCCGCGACATCAGTCATTGATCATTCCCTGCATGGAGTACAAGCAGTTATTCAGACGTATCTCACTTTCAATTGGGTACGTTTGAAGGCAAAACTGGATGCAAGCTTCAGTCGTTCAGCGCTGTGTTTACTTTTGGGAATAAACCTTTCTCTATGGTTGATGCTCATGTTTGAAATGGACACTATCCTTGTCAATGCATTTGAAGTAAGTCCTACTTTATAATTAAGAATCTTGAAACTAAGTTTCTACTCCTAAAATAAAATAATGCTTGTGTGCTTAGGTGGAGCTATATTCCAACTTAAACTGGAATCTCATTGCTCATATTTTGGGGCCATTGGCTATATTTTTCCACTTTCACTCAACTGCATGCCTCTTTGACGTTTGGCTTGGAGGCTACTTTTCTCACCAACGAAACGAAAACATCGAGATAAAAGAGCAGCAGACATTTTCAATTGCTTTCAATAAACCTCAATTTGGGAGCATTCAACCTGAAAATCGAACTTCCTTCAATCACGCTTATTAAAATAAATAATCTAAGTTTGCTTATTTTTAATAACGGGTTCTTTAAATATTTGCTAATAAATTTCTTTACGCAATATAGATCTACGTCATTATATCTTACTGAAATAACAAGAGTGCAAATATTTAATATCGAAGAGTTTCAAACAATTAAACACAGATGATTTCCTAACCCTTTCAAATAGGTTTTTCATTGGTGCTTCCATTTATGTTTAACTGGTCCCTTTAGATTTTTCATGTTGCTCATTTCTGTCATATTAAGCAATTTTGAGTCCAGTCTTAAGAAAGGTTTCCGTAAAATCAAGTTACAAAATATGATTTTTTAATTAATATCATTAAAAAGTTTTTCCCCAAGTATATTACCTCATTTCAACATTAATTTAGTGAAAAATGTTTTTTATTATGTTAATGTATTTTTCAAATTTTGGTTTTAGGCTACCATTATTTTTAAAAATTGTATGTATTGAACAAATATTTATGAATATTGAGAATATGAAGTTCAATGTTAACTTACTATCTTGGAAATATTATAATTTTAATACATAAATTGCAATAGTTCCGATATTTATTAAAAATTGTTAATTTTTTATTGAAAATGGGTTTACAATTTTTTCTGACATATATATGGAAGTGTAGTTTTTATACAATATATTTGTCTTGAAATCTAACTATTAAATTTGATTTTGCAAATATATATATATATATATATATATATATATAT
>CABFPE010000093.1:478715-502888 GCA_900660155.1 Hofstenia miamia
AGCTGATGTTTACGTTAAAGGCGTGTTTTTTCCGCAAATGTAATTACAAATAACTTTGACACATTTAGGTTCTGCATATTTCTTCAAATATATCTATGCAAATAAATTTATTAAGCGTATGCAGACATTTGAAGCTAGAATTGTTATTTACGGTTGCATTCTCACTTGTTAACGTATTGAATTTGGATCACTTCCCTAAGTTTCTCATATTTACACGAAATAATAACTTTTAGCATTTTATAAGATCAATTGGTCAACTTTGAAATGAATATGTTGCATGAATTACTAAATGAATCTATTGTACAGATAATGGTAACTGCAACCAAGCAGTTGAAATGTTTAGTTTCGAAATTTAGATTTAAAACAAAAATTTATAAAATATTTATAAATGGTTTCGTAAATATATTTACAAAAGTTTGCTGTAATCTTGTTAAGACAAAATATTTCAATCATTTATATAATCAAGGCCTACTGTAATCACGGCCTGGCGATTTGCAGTAAAATTAACAAAAATGAGGCCACAAACACACTTCGCTGCAGACCAAGATTTGATGCAACAAATAATTTCAAGTAACCAAATCAAGGAATTAGCTATTGTACACATCTATGCACATTTTGGAGCGATTTGCTTCTTTGAAAATTGCAAAAACCACCCTCAAATATAACGAGGCCATTAACAATAAACAATCATCTTTCTTCATATCAAAATTTATGATTTGACCTCTAAAAAATCAGTGAATATTGATATAGACAAGCAAAAATGTGGCTCTAAACTTTCTACTTTGAGATGAAATATTTCTAGAAATTTAACTTACTTCTTTGCTTGTGAAAACCTTTGTTTGAAGAACCCTTTTTTGTTGGCAAACAAATGCAATGGTTGTAATTCCACAAATTTGATGGGAATTTTTTATATTCTTTGTATTGCATATTTGGACAAAAATTTACACTAATTCCCTACTTGCAAGAGTATTTATTGCTATTTTTCGTTTTTTGTACTGCAAATCGCCAGGCCGTGATTAAAGTAGGCCTTGGATTCACCCATTTTTATTGTATTTGTTGACAATTTGTTTTTATTTTATTTTTTATTTTATTCATAATTATTCTGAATAGAATTGTTTCGAATTATTACCACTAGGTGAATTGCTTCACGGTATCAAATAAACAATCGCAACAAGCCATAATATACACACAAAAAATTCACTTGAAGTATTTTCATAAAAAATACAGAAGTTATTAACATAAGAAAAATACATAAAATTCTTAGAAATCTGAGAATTTTCAACTGTAAGTCTGTGAATATTAAGCTTTTAAAAAAAGTATGAAAGGTGAAACGATTTGAATAATTGCAAACGATATAGGAACTCTTAAACTTTATTTACATGTCGTATCATGTCTACCATACTGCGAGGGGAACTCTGGACAATTTCCACAGTGAGCAATTTTGCAGTTTGGTGAAATACCGTGACCACAAGATCTCCCGATGTGAGCCTATTTGATTTTTTTCTTTCGGAATATTTAAAAAGAAATCAGCAGGATAACTCCAGAGATGTTAAGTGCAATAAAGGAGTGTCATTAAAAATGTACGTTTATGTTTGACCAACAATGGTAGTCATTTAAGGGATATTATTTTCCATCCTTAATCGTAAAATAAACTTTAAGAGTTCCTTAGTGTTTGCAATTATCCAAATCGATTTACCTTTCATATTTTTCTCTATAAATTTTTTAAAAGGGTGCGCTACTTATGCGTCATTTTGCATCTTCGATCAATTTGACTAGAAATGTCTTCATCTTAAATTTACAATGTCTTGCATTACGATGAGTTTACTCTTAAAAAATGATGGTTGGGTAAGTATTCCAGTGAAGTATATTTGTGAAGGGAATGAAAAAAATTAGTGTCGGAAGTCTTCGTGGGATCACGTTTGAGGACAAAGAAAGCATGCTGCAGATTAAGTAGAAGTTTGTCTGAAAATTTCATTGAAATGTAATTCCAGACCGGAAAGTCAATTTGCTTGCAATGAACTCATTAAACATTATAAAATCTTTAAATTGAATAAGGCAGGATATTGGCATCATATTTGATTGCCTAAAGCGCTCTTTATAGGAACTGCCATTGCAAATCCACTTCAGGCATCTATATTGAAAAACTTCAAGCTTTTGGAGAACCACTTTGGATTGATACCAGATTTCAGATGCATACATGAAAGTGGAAAGATGTAGACGTATTTGACTACTGGCCGAACGTATGCCATTTTCCAGCACTTTGGGAAAAACTTCATGGAAAAAGTGCCGAGTTTAAAAACGTTGAATGCCAGACTCTGTAATGCAAATCTCAGAAACTCTCCAGGGAAACTATTTAGTCCGCATCAAATTAAGCATGATCCCAGTTCAAGTGTAACATCTATTGAGAATGATAGGCTATTTTAGGACTGAAAATCTGAAAAGTTTCACATTGTGGTTCGTAGAATTTCGAAAAATGATAGTTTAGAGCTTCTGCTTGTTGTTCAGGACCAATAATTAATCAACGGTGTATAACTCCATCCAGCGACACGCATTAGGCTGATTAAAATCTCCAATACGAAGTATACGTCCATGCTATTATGAAAAAATTCGACGTAGGTAGTTTGTAATAGTAACTCAGGGTAGCACATAAATATCGGAGTGCTCTATATTTTTCCTCAGCAATCAACGTAACACTGCATTGAATCTATTCTCCATTATAATAGGTGTGTCGTTCTTGACATTTATTGGGATATTGAAATTTTCAAAAAACGCCTGAAAATATTCATAATCTGAATAGCGCTCTATCAAGCGAATCATGGTAATTGATTATCATGCAATAAATCCTAGCGCCATGAAAGAGTTAATTTAACACTTGAGGCTTACCTCACAAAATACTTTCCTGAAAAAAATTATTAATGGAGCTCGCAAAATAATAAAAGCCTTGGCTTACTGACCAATGCAAAAATTTAATCCAAAAAAACATGACACGTTTATATCCTATTCAAATTTACTGACACCTGAAAGTTTTTCTTTATATATAGAAAGCCAGAAATCTAAAAAATTATAATGAATATGTAAATCAGAATTTAAAACCCTGTCAAATCAAAGGAGTAAATTGAATTTTATTATTGAAATTTCTAATTGCAGCAAATCTGAAACCTTGTTCAGTAGAAAAAATTGTAAACTCAAAAGGCAAACATCTTACTACCAATTACGAATTCTCTAATGTATTAAACCAGACTTTTATTAGCTTGGGCAATTAAAAGGGTCTCAATCTAGTATATCACAATAATTTTGAGTATAAAAATTACCATTTTACTTTTCGTTTCACAACGAGTTTAGTATGTATGTATAGCAATCAATAAACTGAAAGCTTATAAGTCAAACGGCATTTCCAAAATTCCAATTTGGTTCCTTAAAGAAACGACTAGAGCTATTTCGAAGCCCTTAAGCTTTATCTTTAATGAATGCATAAAATCCAATTCTTCCCAGGCAATACTCAATGTCCTAAATATTATAGACCCATATCAATAATCTCGCCACTAAATAAAGATTTTGAGAGCCTTTTACATAACAAACTTCCTTTCATTTAGATAAATACAAACTATTATCAAAAACGCAATTTAGATTTCGGAAGACGATTGTTTGTACAAAGGCATCGGAAGTAGAAAAAAAATATTGAGATGTCTCCTTGATTCTAATCAATTTGCAGTGATAGCTTCCTTTGACCTATCTAAGGCTTTTAATTCTATTAATCACGATATTTTATTAAAAAAGTTCTTCAAGTAGTGTCATTCTATCAAATTACGTAAGCTATGTCAAAAAATGGTGTCCAAGGAACAATCCTAGAACCTTTGCTATTCAATCGATACGTAAATATTGTTCAAATATTCTGCATGCATAAATTGCGTATTAATATAAATAAAATGCAATTTTGCATAATCCAACCTTTTAGGAAAGAAATAGATATTTCTAGATTTTCAATTAATTTCTGCAGTATTTCCATATCACCTGTCGAAAAGTTTAAATATTTAGGAACTACAATTGATTCAAAACTTAATGTCAAACCGCATGTTAACACTATTGTTAAAAAAAGTAACAATGTGTAAGAAATTTATCCCGAGTCTCCCAACAACTACCTCCTATTGTAATAATACAGATTTTATTAGAAGCAACTTAAATTATACGAACATTTTGTTCAATGACATAAATTGCGAAACTGTAAGAAAGCTTAAAGCACAATTGAAGTGGAAACTAAATGTCTGAAAAAAGATTCTTCTTATACCAAAGATTATATCATCTACTTTTTTCCCTAAACAATTAATTATCTACAATGGTAGTTTTTTCCGTTAAAATAATAAATAAAATACCACCCTACCACGAAATTTCATTTCCAATAATTTTTCTATAGCGACATGAAAGATCACGAAACTTTTCATGCATTAAATTTAATAAAAGAATTATGGGCCAATCGTTTATAAACACCGCAATTCACAACTGGAATCGATTACGAAAAGATTTAAAGAACCATTGACAAATTAGAAAATTCAAGAAGCAGTGAATTCCTTCATGCTCAAATAAAAATTCCTCTTCGGAAGATCTTTGTTAGGATTTAAGTTTTATAAAAGTGATTATACAATTTCTCGTCATTAACCATTAATCCATAGTCTAAGCCACACTATTTATCTGTTTTGAATCCTATTGTAAATATTTCCTTTTTATCGTTTTTTGGATTTCATGACACTATTCTGCTAATTTATCAGTGTTTCTTTGTTATAAGAATTAACAGAATAAAGAGAATCTTATCTTATCCTATCTATATTAGCCTACCTTTAAGACCAATTGCATCAAATAGTGGATCGATATATGAAAAATTATCAAAACGTCTCAATACAGTAATTGTTTAGTTTGCCAGAAAGCCGAATAAATTGCAGGTTAGAATCTGTTTTAAAAGAATTATAAACAAAAGCAACCGATTAATATCGATTATATTCACTTGATGTTAAATGCTTGCATACCAAAGTTCCTTTAGTTGATGCTGCTGATTATGCAATAACATCAAACTATTCAGATTAGACAATGAAACCTTAAAAACATTGATATTACTCTGCACAAAAATACCCTTTGTGAATTGCAAGGAAATTTATATTTACAAGAAATGGTGCTGCAATGGGAAATTGCCTTGAACAGACACTCGCAAATACATATAGTCATTTCAACAAAAATAGGGACATTGGTATGAAAATACCAATTAACCAGAAATAGAATATTCATACATTATTCGAAAGCTAAGAATATGTAGAATTCAAATTTTTAAATTTCATTTTATTCTAATATATTATTTTTTCTTTATATAAACACTACTGAAATTTATTCCTATACTGAAATAATTAAATGTAATATGTGATTGTACACTGCGCCCAAATAAGAAAATTTTTTCATGTGACCCGCATGGAGTAAGCCTTCAATATTGCGCCACTACTTGAGTAACATAGCCACACAACATAGCACTGCGGATGAAAGCATGTAACGTCCTACAACAAATTTTTAGAATTTTATCTGACATTTATTCAAAACATCAAATACCACAATTTTTTCCCTAAAACCATGCCCAATAATTGCCTGTCATATATGTGTATATATATATTTTTTTATTACAGTTTTCTGCTGGTTGGATAAGTACATCATTTTTAAAAAATATTTTTCTAAATCCAAATTGAGTTTATGAAAACGGATAATATCTTTGGATATAATCAAATATTCGATTAAACCTTAGTTTTACAAAACCTTTACCTGGGGTTGTGATAGAAATCAGAGTGGGAATCTACCCCAAACAGCGAGTCGAATCGGAGGTCATTTACAAACATCAGGGTGGAAGACCATTAGCAGATTTGAGGAGCAATGTAAGAAGTCAAACGTTTGAAGCTTTGAAATTGTTTCGTATTTTTTTATCGATAATATTATGTTAAAACATTTTGCGGTTATTATACTACTAGTAGCCTTTCTTTGATCCAATCGGTTCCCGGTCATTGTTTCACGGGTGAGGTGGTAGGTCGAAAAACGACCCGTTTCCAATCTGATAGAAATTCATCATTAATGAGGAGAAAAGTTCTATTTTTTAATAAAGCGGAATATCAAATGCTTCTCTGAAGAAGTCTTAAAATACTTAGAATTAACGCATTTTTAAAATCTATAGTTGTTCAATGCTCATCATAACCTGAATCTGTTACTTTATCTAAATGATATATAACTTCATTTCACGTTAGAAGCAGTTATAAAGACTTTCTACGTATGATATTAATTGTGTAACATATCATGTAACATTAAAATATATAAAACAGTAATACAAAATATTTAGAAAAATAAAAAAAATTTTCAACACGAACAAAAGTAAAAACATTCATGATTGTGATTGAGACATTCTGCATAATTCACCATAATAGGCAGTAATGGTCTTCAACTTTCGGTTTAAATAATTTTGCTCTACTTCCACGACACCACCTGGTTCGCCATAACCCACCAAACGGGCTACATCGACGTTGCGTGGTAGATAAATTGCAATGCTTGTTGATATGTTACGTGCTGCGGCAAATAAATCAGAACTAAAGGAAATGTAATTACTACACTTTCAAAAATGACAAATACAAATGAAATTAAATACACTTGTTCATCAATTTTATTTAAAACGAAAAAATCTCTAATGAGAAGATGTTATCAGAGTCATATAGCATAATTTCTATCGGATATGCACAACAATTTTTCAATTGTTAAATCATGTTGCAAAAAATTTTAAATTTCCTTTATTTTATTTAACTGGAATTGCAGGACCAAAATCTTATGTATAATAAATATGAAATTTTCGAAAGGCAGCAGCGTGTTCTTCAACAGTTGGAATCGGTTTACTTATTTATTACGTGAAAACATTTTGGGGTCTTTTTGTACCCCATAGATATTATTGCATAATACAAATAGTTTATGGCTTATGCAAGTTTAAGAAAGATACGTGTTGCACAAAAAAGTTTTTTTCCTTTGGCCAAATGAAGTACAATCTAATATTAAGTTTTCCGAGTTCTGCCCAAGCTGACCAAAACTTTTATCACAAGCCATTCATTGCCTCTTACGCAAATTTTGTAGTAATTTACAAGCGTGGAAACGGGCGGGTTGGATAGCGTAAGCTGCGGGCCTAACTGGCCGTCATGAACCACGGATAGGCCAGGCCGAGAGGTGAACAAACTTGGGCTAGAAATAAATAAACTGCTAGCTGAATTGCGGGCCATAAGCTTTTGCAAATTTTGAAAAGAGTACGAATAAATGCAATAATATTTTTCAATATAAACTTCTATAGCCTGAGAGCTGTATGAAGAAATTTCTTTTACCTTCATTACCAAAGTATTCCTGTTCTAACAGATGCATGTATAGTATGGAGGTAGGGAAGAAGATTAAAAAAGGCAATTTTCTTCAGCTCATAAAGCTTCTTGCCAAATATGCGGAACTACTTGCGAATCACCTTCAATTTTCTCGACGTAATGAGACGATCTTAGTCACCAAATTCAAGACGATTTCATTGATGCACTTTCAGACAATCTTCGTTCAAAGATAAAGGACGAGTTGAAAATTACCCTGTAATAGTAGACTCTACTATTGATGTTAGCAGAATTGATCAGTCTTCTTGACCTAGATTGACATTCTTACAAAAAACAGTAAGCAGATCTTGAAGATGTAGTGCTTCCTTAAAAAGCTGAGTGATTATAAGTTGTCGTGTAGAAAGTTTGCAGTAAAGGCTGTAATGCATAGTTTGAGTGCTATAAATAAAGCCTTAGATAGAATCACTAAAGGAGATATTGTAGTATAATTGCATTCCTATTTGTCAAATAACATTTAGTGTCTAATTAATAATACATTCGATACTCGTTATTGTACAATTAGTGATAATTATCCATTTTTAATCTGATTGGTTGCTCGTAGAGGAATCCATATTTGTGCGTAAATTTGAATAGCAGACATCGCTATATCGTTTGCTTAATTTGTGCTGATATTACTCATAGCTTTATAACAAGTAAGTTACGTTATATGTGAATATTTGTAAACATGCAGAATGTGTTAATTTCTATTAATTTAAGTTTTGCTAGCCTAGATTATAGTTGCTCTTTGTTTCGCTATTATAGATTTTCCCAACCGCCGATTTAATTAACGTTTTATTTTAGCATTTTTCGGATAATTATTTTTTTAAAAATTGCCCCATTTATTTATATTTATTATCTTTCTTTTTTAATATGTTGTTGATCGTTATGATCACTACTTAGGGTATCACTTCGGGCGTAAGTTAAGATAACCAGCTCCTTTAAATGGTTGGTGGTTATTCCCCTTCGTCTGGGTGATAGTAGGAATAGGTATAAGGATGAGTACGATTAGGAAGCGGGTTTGCATGTAGCTATAACTATTGTATTTTCTTGTCTCTAAAATGAGCTTTGAGTTAGTTTTTGGAAATGGTTCATCGCTTCGGCCAGAGGCCATGGTTCTGTAAGAAGTTTGGATTAACTTGTTCTCTGAATATCTGTTATTGTAACTTATGAAATGAACATTCTCATGTTTTCTCAATAGATAGAAGTACGGTTCTCTATTATTTCTGAAATAGAATGCTTGCTGATTATAGCACGAGCCGCTACCACAAGTCCAGCATTCTACAATATATCTAATTGCAACCCGAAAGCAATTTCAGATGCTAGAGGATTAATTTCTACTTTGGACTCATTTGAATTTGTGAATATGTTGGCTGTTTTGGGGAAAATCGATACACTAAGTATTTGCAAACTAGTTCAATTGATTTACTAACTGCTGATAAATTGATACACAATTGTGAAAATGATTAAAGAGCGATGCTTTATGAGGAAATGTTTAAGGAAATTGAAGAAGAGGCTTTGAAGATAGCAACTTTGTGCAACACATCAACAGAGTACAAAGCTAGGCGGTTGAGAACAAAAAAAGCTCATGATGTAAAGGCATGTGACAATCCAATAACAGACGCAAGACGAAAATTTAAAATTAAAATCTTTGAATATTTCTTAGATATATTTCCCTCGTGAACCGAGACACTTTGCAGAAGCTGTGGAAACTGCTACTCCTAACCCAATCTCATATGCTGAAGCTACTAAGAGATCTATGCAAACTGTTGCTGTAAACTACTCAAATGGAGCTGTTTCAAATGAGGACATTGAGGCATTTGAAAAGCAAGTAAGTAGGCCGTTTAAAGATAAAAGTATTTGCTGCAGTAGAATACGTGGGACGAAGTCAGGAAAGATACTGTTGGACATGCCTGATTCTAAATCAGCTAAGAAAACTGTAGATATTATATCCTCAATGAAATTTGATACTAATATTGCCTCAAAGTTAAAACCAACTATGATGATAAGTGGAATCTCGCAGTGCACCAAAATCGATAATATTTTTACTGAAACAGTCAAAAAAGACAATGATAAAATTTTTAAGGAGGGCACAACTCTTAAAGTTTTATTTAGTTTTAAAAATAAAGCAGGATCTCAGAACGCCGTAATTATGGTAACACCTTATGAGCGTCAGTTGATTCTTAATGAAAATGGTAAGGTAAAAATTGATCACAAAATTTGTGAAGTTACTGATTTTATTCGTCCTCGACAATGTCTCAAGTGTGGTAAGTTTAATCATTCATTAAAACACTGTAAACAAGATGAAATATGTGCATATTGTGGAGGTAATCATGACTCGAGGCAATGTGATAGGAAAGATCCAAATGGACGACATTTTTGTTCAAATTGTAAGGTATATGGTCACGGATCTCGTTCGCACGAGTGTTTGGAATACAAAAAGGCAATAAGCCGGTTGATCGCTATCACTGATTGGGGGACTGGTAGTCCACCCAACTTTCTGGTAAAATGACTTGATAATGATAAGGATGCATCACAAAATCTGTGCTATTATTATACTAACTCGCAATCTCTATCCAATAAAATGGGCGAATTCTGTACTGTATTATGCACGTATAACGTAGACATAGCTATTGTAAGTGAGACGTGGGCTCACGAGTATAATAACTCCTATGCGAAGCAGCAAATTGATACACATAAGGTTTTTCAAATCTGTAGATCACACGAAGGTGGTGGCGTATCAATATATGTTAATTTCAACCTAACTGCTTATGAATCTTTCCGGGTCAATGATCCTGATGTAGGAGATCTAGTTGGTGTATTTGTAAAAGAAAAAAAGATTGTAACACTTGTAGTGGGTGTATATCGATGTACAAATGAGTATTCTGTTGCGGCATTTCAAAAGCTTCATAACATGATAATAAGCAAGGTTAGTGAGAATAATGGTAGATATAATCGACTGCTGATAGCTGGAGATTTTAACAAAAGTNTTTACTGAAACAGTCAAAAAAGACAATGATAAAATTTTTAAGGAGGGCACAACTCTTAAAGTTTTATTTAGTTTTAAAAATAAAGCAGGATCTCAGAACGCCGTAATTATGGTAACACCTTATGAGCGTCAGTTGATTCTTAATGATAATGGTAAGGTAAAAATTGATCACAAAATTTGTGAAGTTACTGATTTTATTCGTCCTCGACAATGTCTCAAGTGTGGTAAGTTTAATCATTCATTAAAACACTGTAAACAAGATGAAATATGTGCATATTGTGGAGGTAATCATGACTCGAGGCAATGTAATAGGAAAGATCAAAATGGACGACATTTTTGTTCAAATTGTAAGGTAGATGGTCATGGATCTCGTTCGCATGAGTGTTTAGAATACAAAAAGGCAATAAGCCGGTTGATTGCTATCACTGATTGGGGGACTGGTAGTCCACCCAACGTTCTGGTAAAATGACTTGATAATGATAAGGATGCATCACAAAATCTGTGCTATTATTATACTAACTCAAAATCTCTATCCAATAAAATGGGCGAATTCTGTACTGTATTATGCACGTATAACGTAGACATAGCTATTGTAAGTGAGACGTGGGCTCACGAGTATAATGACTCCTATGTGAAGCAGCAAATTGATACACATAAGGTTTTTCAAATTTGTAGATCACATGAAGGTGGTGGCGTATCAATATATGTTAATTTCAATCTAACTGCTTATGAAGCTTTCCGGGTCAATGATCCTGATGTAGGAGATCTAATTGGTGTATTTGTAAAAGAGAAAAAGATTGTAACACTTGTAGTGGGTGTATATCGATGTACAAATGAATATTCTGTTGCGGCATTTCAAAAGCTTGATAACATTATAATAAGCAAGGTTAGTGAGAATAATGGCAGATATAATCGACTGCTAATAGCTGGAGATTTTAACAAAAGTCCGGTTGTTACTATATCAAACATGCTAAATGTGATGTCTATTGTTGATTTTGCTACAAGGAAGAGAAATAAACTTGATAAAGTACTGGTTTCTTTTACAAATTGTTTAAGTAAACCTGAGAAGCTACCAAATCTTGGACTGTCAGACCATTGTGGAATTTTAATTCGTCCTGCAAAACCTGTCCCTAAAAAGGTAATCTATTCTGGTATATTATATGATAAGCGCGAAAATCATCATAAAAATGTTGAACTTTTTCTTTTGAATTATAACTGGAGTAATATTGCTCATATCAGTGATGTTAATGTACAAGCATATGCGATTTATGATGTAATTTGGCGTGCTTTCAAACTATATCCTGCAAAGAAGATAGAAATAACTAATAAAGATCCCTTGTGGATTACTCCGTATATTAAAGCTTTGTTGAATTTAAAGCACTCAGCATCAAAACGAGGCAATAGATCTAAGGAAAAAGAACTCCATATTAAAATTGAGCAGATAATAAAATCTGAATCAACAAGAAATTTTTGTGCAAACTCAACAGCATGGTGGAAGCATACGAATAAACATAGAAATCGATTTAAAAAGAACAAATCTTTTGAGATGCTTTTGTCAACGTATGACAATAATTTACACGCCTCTGAGGATATTAATAAATATTTTTGTGACATTTGTACTTCAAGTCACTCAGCTGAATGTAACTACAGTGACGTTTTTTCCACTGGAGTGACTGTAGAGGAGTACCAAGTGTATAGAATGTTATTAAAAGTTGACGTCAACAAAAGTTCAGGAATGTTTCCAGGATGGTTTTGGCGAAAACAAGCTTTAGGCTTGGCCCTGCCTTTATGCATAATATGGAACAACAGTTTGAGGCAACAAATTTTTCCTGAAGTTTGGAAACAGGATATCCTTGTACCACTTCCTAAAAAGACAAATGTTCAGCTGATAAAACATCTTAGACCAGTTGTTATTACGGAACTACCGGCAAGGCTGTTTGAACGCTACGTTGATGAAATCTACGGTGATATGCTTAGGAAAGCCTTTGGATCAGATCAGTTCGCATACATGAAAGGAAAATGGGCCGATCAAGCACTTGTTTTACTACTGTCAACCTGGCGAGAACACATTGATCTCAGACCATCAGTGTTTAGCGCGGTCTTATTTGATTACGAGAAGGCCTTCAACATGGTAGAGCATGATGTTATCTTAAGTCGAATTGCGGAAACCAAAGCATGTGAAATTTTCCTATGGTTTGCTAGTTTTCTGTATCGTCGATCCGTGCAGACCTGTATTGGTACGGACATATCATCACCAAGAGTTGAAACTAGGGGTGTACCAGAAGGCACAGTTGCGGGACCAAAGTTGTTCCCATTAATGATAAACAACCTCAGCCCGAAGTATCAAAGCAACATGTTTGTTAAATATGCAGACGATTTGACAGGAACCTTTTTCACTAACGCCCAAGAAGAAGTAGGCAATGTAGTTCTTCACAGTATAAGAAATGGCCTTAAGATAAACACTGAAAAAACGATCGAATTTGTTATTAATACGACAAATTCCATGCTTGATCCGCCTCCACTATTTATTGACGGTAACAAGATTGCTCGATCAAGAGATATCAGTCTACTTGGACTTAAAATTGATAATAAACTCATGCTTACTGCTGAGACAAATAGCCGGATTACCACTGGAAATCGGATGTTAATATTTCTTCGTTATATGAAAAATATTGGGTACAGAATGCGTGAACTTCAAACGGTATATCGATCTTATATTGAATCCAAGTGGACATATGCACCACTTTCCATATGCGGAACCAAGTATCAAAGGTTGGATAGCGTGGCATCAAGCGCGTCTGATATCATTGGAAAAGCTCAGCGCAAACCATCTCAATTTATTGAAGCCTGTATTATAGACGAGTTTATCAAATCAAGGTCAAGTCGAAGCCATCCGTTACATAGTTTGACAAAAAACATTACACTATCGTCATCATCTCGAAAACGACTTTATCATTTGCCGAAAGCTCGCACAAATCATGGGAAACGAACTTTAGGCTTTGCAGGTGCATCCTTATCAAATTTATCAAATTTGTAAATAACTTGTTGCTCTGGCATAAGAGCATAATAAAGATTACTTTACTTTACTTTACTTTACTTATTTACTGTCAAACTTGATGAACGATTCAAAAACGTTCGCAATGCTACTGATAAATTCAGTGTATTATGACATGAGAAGAATCTACCCAAATTTCTGCATACTCTATCAAATTTTCTTAACAATACCAATAAGCAGTGCTTCTTCTGAACGAAGCTTAACCGGTTGAAAATTATTAAGAATTACCTATACGATCAACCATGAAGTAACAACGCCTGTCAGATCTGTCTTTACTTAGTATTGAATTCAGCATGGCATGAAATTCAGAGTTTGATTAAGTCATTGAAACTACGTAAAACTTATTTATTTTGAAAAGTGTATATACAATGTAAGCTTTCTCAAATGTTAACATTATATTTGAAAAATTGGGATCATTCAGCAGAACATAGCAATTGATAAGGCGTGTGCTTCTAATTTTACACTTGCACCATTGCCTGCTGCATACATGTAAACAGGACAAGCATTCGCATATACAATTTTCTCTACTTGCTTTTGTTACAATATGTCTAATTTTAATATTCAAAATATTCTTTTTAAATTAAAAACTTTTCTTTTCTTTGAAAAAATATTTTAACTTATAGAGCCCCTAAAATATTTCTCGCCCCTTTGATGCAAATGTCTGGCTCCGCCACTATATATATATATATATATATATATATACTGGCTTTAGTTAAACTAATGAATGCTTTGATCGAAACTATACTACAGTATTTGCCAAAAAAATATCCCAATAGAGCACAAAGAGATCCACTTATGGCATTAGGAAATCCATATTGAGATTGAAAGATCCAATTAAGGCTTTTAAAAATCGGAATTGGGCATGAAAAGATCCGAGTAAGGCAATTAATCATCCAATTAATAGAAACAAATATCCGATAAAATTATTTGAACTGAACTCGACCAAAAATTATATATATTTATAATTTACCAAGATGAGAAGGATTGTTCTATCGTTTTTAAACTTATTATACCAAAGTGAATACATTGTTTTTACAAAAACAGTTCTTTATTTCAAATTTTTTATAACAAGTTTATCGGCAAAAGTTGGAGCTCTTCATCTGAATTGTCTGCATTTTAATTTCGAAGGCAATACGTTAAGTACAATAGTTTAGATATTTGGCAAGCAACAAAACTGCAACACTTTAGATATATTTTTCTTTAAATCTCACTGTTTTTGTAACAAATACAAATCAAAGACACTTTAAAAATTAAGATCGATTAGTGCAATTTTTTTTGAACCTGAAAATAATAAACCATTGATAACTACTGTACATGTATTCACATACTTTACATGTACTTTCATACCGCTTGTTCTCAAGTGAACCAGCTGCTGGAAAACACATTTTTCTTTGTGCATGTTTCATTTGCACAAAATGTGCACAACTTATTTACCAAAGTCATTCTCAAAAATTGCCAATTTGATTATCTGTTCAATATATATAGTGTTTTTCATAATGATACATGTTGGATATTTATTTTCACAATTTGGATGTTTGTTTGCCTTAGTTGGATCTCCTCTTGCCTTATTCGGATCTCCTAATCCCTATGAGGATCTTTTTGTGCTTTATTGAGATCTCCTAATCCCTATGAGGATCTTTTTGTGCTTTATCGGGATCTCCTAAACACTACATGGATCTCTTTGTGCTCTATTGGGATTTTTTTGGCAAATGCTGTAGTCTTAATGGTAAAAAAAATATGTTAAATGATATGAAGAAGTTATGAGCTAAGAACAAGCAAAACCTTACCCTTTCATTCCAGGAAACATGAATTCTGGATCAAAAACACTTTCTTCTGAATAACAAGGACCACCCCATGGAGGACTAAGAAAAACTGCACAATTACTGAGGCCACGAAAGGATTTACTGACAGTCATAAAATCTCCGACAATGAACTGTATTTTATCTGCAACACCATAAACGGCGGCATTGTGACGAGCGATTGCAATCTAAATGTAATTCAGTCGAAACATTCTACAGGACAGAAGAGATTTTCAAATGTGAAACATCAATTTATTGCACATAATCAAACAAAATAAAGCAAAGTTCCTTTTTGTTTACAAAGTCACTATTCACGTTTTATACACTTTGTGATAAGAACCTAAGAAATTACCTTGTTAGGATCTATGTCAATAGCAATAACCAGTTGCGCTATCTTAGCAAAGTGAATCACATTCCCACCAACTCCTGCCATTGCATCTATAATGACGTCAGACTTACATCTCTCAGCCAAATGTATCGCTATTTTCTCGGGAGTGGCGGAAAACCAACCATCAACATCCATCTTGATGCCGTCGTCGAACTTTGAAAACAACCGATATCGTTGACACCAGTACTTTTCAATAGAAGGATGGCTTTCAAATGTAGCACATTCGATCATGGAGATATCAGGGATTTCCGCTCGTGGCGCTGGCTCATAGGACTCTAAAATGCCAAATACATTCTCTATTCAACATATATTACAATGATACAATTCGTAAACGTGTTTAAATTTTATACTTTAAATTTTGATATTTTATATGTACATGCCAATTGTTTTCATTAGAATTAATGTTTTTGCATTGGGCTCGATGCCTTCAGTGTGACGGTAAATTGATTACATTTTTCATATAACATTTAGCTTTTATCCAAAGGTTCTCAGCATCAATCCATTTAAGCAATTCAACCTCAATATTCATTGGATGTAACATAATACAGGAAAAATAATATAGATGAAAAGATTGAAGAGAATACTGTGCATCCATGCAAAAATTTATGAAAATACTAAATGTTAACAAGAAATTTAATATCAACATGACCGAAAAGTCTTGAGAAAATGTTTGTGTAATTGTACACACATTTATAAATGTGTTATTTAACCGCATGGTTAACTTCTGCTTCAATATGCATCGTCTGTGATAATTCTTTTGATTGGTTCAATTTTTTAACTAAACAATAAAAATATGTGTAATCTGCATTTCATTACGCGGCGGAATTAATTTAAAATGGAATACTCATTAGCTGCTGCACGATTTTAAGCAATGGATCATTAAAAATGAAACATGGATCACATTTTCATCTCAACCTTGGCGCAGTGATTGGAAATAATGGCAGGAGAAAGGACAAAATCAATACATCTCGCCTAGAGCTTTTTGCAAAAAAGATGACAAACTTTGTGTTAGAGGAACACGTGTTTGAGAAATTGACAGCTGAATTCTACTGCCAATTTATCGAAACTGCATTAGCTAAATCCAGGTGAACCAGAGCTTCAAGAAGAGTCAGCACAAAGAAATTGTTGTGGCAGCACGAAAATGTCCGTCCGCTTATCGCCTATGCAACACATCACTTTTTCGAGAAACGTCATGTGCAGTTAATCAAGCAGTCGACATATTCACCTGATTTCATCAGTGCAACTGCTGGTTAAAAACAAAGAGCTGAAGAAAGAAATTAAAAAGATGAAGATATGGATTCAGCTGAAGAGACTTGCCGACAGTTCATATTGAACATTCCAAAACAACGCTTGATTGACGAATTTGATAAGTTCAAAAATCATTGTTCTAATGTAACCCAATCCGGTAGAGATTGGACTGCTGTCTGATGTATATTTTTTTGATTTGATATATACTTGATAGTTGTAACAGATTCTTCTCAAGACTTTCTGCTCATGTCAATATTTCTTCTATATTTTACATAACAGGAAAATTAATGGAAAAATTTCAATACTAAGNGAGCTTCAAGAAGAGTCAGCACAAAGAAATTGTTGTGGCAGCACGAAAATGTCCGTCCGCTTATCGCCTATGCAACACATCACTTTTTCGAGAAACGTCATGTGCAGTTAATCAAGCAGTCGACATATTCACCTGATTTCATCAGTGCAACTGCTGGTTAAAAACAAAGAGCTGAAGAAAGAAATTAAAAAGATGAAGATATGGATTCAGCTGAAGAGACTTGCCGACAGTTCATATTGAACATTCCAAAACAACGCTTGATTGACGAATTTGATAAGTTCAAAAATCATTGTTCTAATGTAACCCAATCCGGTAGAGATTGGACTGCTGTCTGATGTATATTTTTTTGATTTGATATATACTTGATAGTTGTAACAGATTCTTCTCAAGACTTTCTGCTCATGTCAATATTTCTTCTATATTCTACATAACAGGAAAATTAATGGAAAAATTTCAATACTAAGCACTTATAGCAGAGATGTCGTTGAGATTTATATCTATGAAAAAATATAAATTGGTATTTAATGGTTTGAAGTTATAGTCATATTACTAAGTGCATACATCACACAACTTGAAAATAAACTGCATTTTGCAATTCTATGCATTTACAACATCAAATTCGGAATAATTTTTACTAAAACAAGTCTAAATAATTTCTTAAGATATAAGCTCATATACTAAATGAAATGACTTATGATTTTTTATTTACGTTTTTGAAATGTTCTATTATTGCCAAAATCAAAACTTCTAGTTTTACATATATTTTGAATATTGAACTCATTTATTTGCTTTCAAACTCTACAAACCTTTGAATAGTTGAAACAAGGACAAATTTATGTACAAGCCCATTTTTTATCCAGAAATGGTCAGTTATATAAATCATAGATATGCAATCATTCAACAACTTTTCTCGGAAACAAAGTTTTCTCTTACATTCAAAGATTTTTAACAATATTTTGAAATTTACTTATGTCAATTTTCATATTCCTTGTAATATACATGTGATTATATATTAGGTTGTCGCATAAGTTCGTTCGTATGAAATATATTGATTGTTTTCCTATTTACAGTGCGTGCCTAGTACGTGTTTAGACATCAATAACAATTGTGCGTGAGTGTACCTTGCATAGTAACGTCAACAACGCGTATTTATACACAGTACAATATTTACATGTTAAGGCGCTAATATACGTTAATTTCCATATAATTCGATATTCAACAAAATCTATTGTATAGATAAGATCATACAGTATGTTTGCATTTGTGTACCGTCTATAGTCTGATATTTTACAAGAATTAGTTAATTGCGAAGTTTAAATTTCTGCTAATCCTGCCGCTTAACGTTTACGTAAAAGAGGAACCATATTTTTTGGTACATACCAACACACACACACACATATATATATATATATATATATATATATATACTTGCTTTAAAATTTCAATTTATTGCAAGAACAAATTTCTGTTAATTTTGATATTCACAACGTATGTAAGAAAAAATTAATTCATTTTCATTTACAATAAAACATTGTTGTTCAATCACCTGCATTCATAATACACAAATGATAAACAATGTAGAAATTGGAAATATTCGAATTACTGAATGAATTAAGTCTAATATTAACGGTCAACTTAGGTTATAGCATGAGACAAGAAATCAATTCAAATTTGAAAAAAAACACTACCTATGTCTTTGAAATTAAATACCTAGTTTCATTACCTTAATCCTAATTCCCAGAATGTTATTAATACACTTGTTATTTATTCTTCAAAATGAAGTGATTCATAAAAACACTTCTTTCAGGAAAAATTTATCAAAATTGTGCTGCAACTCTCTAAACCTACATATGAAAGTACATGTTATAAATTTTATTCAAATATATTCTTGACATAGTTTTGTTAATTACTATAAACTGCAAAGCAACTTGCTAAATTTCTTGTAATTGGATGAAGATTTATCTCACAGGCTCACCTATTGTTATGATATTGGTTGATTCTGAAACATGTTATGTTCATGATATTGTACTTAATATATGATGATCACAAATTTCTGTGGTTTAAACAAATTATAGAACAAATTGCGGTGAAATACCGCCTAATTCGAACCCTGGCAGTAATTTCAATTGCAGTGTGAATACATGTTTATAAGGCTTTGAGAATTTTTCACCTCAAATTTGACCATCCTACGTTTTACAAAGAATGGAATCTGTTGAAGAATTACCGATCTACAATTATTTCGTTGGATTTTGAATACAATACGCTAATTTTAACACACGTTAACGAATTAACCCTATTCCGGGGGTGGTGGCTCTCCGTCCTACTACTCAGGGGTGGGGTGGGTAAAACTACTCACCCCTATTATCTTCCAAACTAATGTTGCAAACAGCATAATATTGGGTATGTAACTGTGATGACGTAAACCTTTCTTTTGCTGACGACAGCATTATTTTTTAATAATGTTATCATCTACCCAGGGGTGCCGAAATTACTTGAAACCATCAAAATTGTAGCCATCTGCAAGAAATTGGCAGCCATTATAATAGCAAGATTTTAGACTTTCTGGTAAGGTAGCTCCGACAAAATGTTCATATTTTTGGAAATACACATCGGTACAGCTTAAAATTGTGCAGAAATTTGCGTAATAGATAAATATTAAAAGTCAGAAAATTTCAAGCAAAAAGATTAGTTTCTCCGGGAGTTATGAAAGAAATAAGATTTACATCTCTCAGCCCTGGTGTGCACTGACATTTAGAAAGATAAAAGCATGGGTTAGCACCACTAGTATGGTTTAAAATGTACGTTGACAAACTAATAATCATTGTAATTCGATTTTTCAACAATTTTATTTGAAAATAAATTTGGATTTGGAACTTTTTTTTCTTTCATTGTGGAAAGCGATTCATTATAGTTTTCAATTCGCGGAAATTTGTTATGCATTTTTTGTGATCTAAATTAGGGACAAAATACGTAATTTAAACCCACACATGAACGAGTAAATTTAGAAAATATATTACATTGATATTCTAGTGATGGCTTTTTAAATTATGAAATCGAATGATATTTAGAAAAATACTATTGATTTGAATTGAATTGATGTTAAAAATAAATATCAACAACATCTCTGCTAATACAGGGGCACTTGAAAATTACGCAATGCAGTACCATAGTGATACACAGAGAATAAATCACTTTTAGCAAATAAATAATTTCAATGTTTATACAAAACTCAAATCTGAATTATATAAATCCAACTGATTTAGGATGCAATATAAGAACAGAATATATACTCTACTTACCACTGGGAAGATTCTCACAGGAAGCGTTTTCATTCTCTGGCGCAGAGTCGCTTTCACTATCAAATATAATGTGATTCTGGTTTTTCAATCGTTTTTTGTAGTTTTGTGATTTATTTTTCAAAGTTGAATTAACAACCTTAATGTGTGAACTGTAGATTTGGCGGTCATCTAACTTTTCACTGTCCCAAATCAAACGCATTGCATTCATTACAGATTTAACTCGTAAATGGGTTTCCTTGATTTGATCGGCATTCTTCTTTAGAGTGACCGGGTTCTTGGGTTGTTTCTTTTTCTTCTTCTTTTTACGAGTCGATTTAAGTGAGTTGGTTAAAGAAGAACATTCAAAATCCATGTTATCATTTTCATCTAAAAATATATTAGTTATTTCAGAGAAATACCTACATACCGTCATCGGTGCTATCTTGCGTTTCAGAATCAGTTTGGGATTTTATGTTGTAGAAAACTTGTTCATAGTAGTACTCGCTGTTCTCGAAATGCCGATACCAGTCTTCAAGTATTTCTAAATCAAACAAATCAGGATTATTCTCATTTGGAAAATACGTCAACCAGTCCTTCCAAGAAATGCTTTGACCATATTCTGTCCAGAATTCTCGCCAGTTTCCGCTGTAGCACTTAATCATTTCATCCACATTCAGCTTGAGATATTCTTCTTCTACATTGGAATGATTTGTGTTAGAAATTTCGGTGTCCTCTTCCAATAACAAATCCTTTGTAAACTCTGGCTCACAATCCTTTTCTAATGTCGAATCATTCAAAGGAATGGAATTTGTAACGTCAATCACTTCTTCCGATGAACAATGCGAAGACTCGGGTTGATTTTCATCTGAAAGAGAGATCTGTTCTTTAAGAGCATCTAAATCAACCACCACTGCTTCTAAAGACAAAGTACTAGCAGGCTTTTCTTGACTTTGATCCATCACTGAATTTTGTTTTTCAACATTATCTTGACTGTCGGCACTTTCAGACGTTAAATTTTTGACGGAATATGTTAAACTTCGATTGCATCTATACGATGACTTATATTCAAAATCTTGTTGAACATAGTCATTTGAATTGGAGTCTTTATACGATTCGTTTTTTGAAAAAGTAATTGAAACAGAAGATTCATTTGACTTCGTCTGCTTACCGAACTCGATTGGTAGGCCCATCGATTTCAAGAGGTGATCTTCTGAATTGTCATGCAGTTCATATTCTTCAGTGGCGAGAACTTTCATTGGGGGCTGATCTTCGGGATAAAAAAAGATCAACCCGTCGTAAAGGTAGGTACGATAAACTGATACGCGAACTCCCTTTCTTTTGGACAATCCAAAAAAATAGAACCTAAAATTTGCGTAGTGCAAAACGCCTTCAAAACTTCTAGTGATCACAACAGGAGAATTTTCCCCATCAGAGCTCATACATTAACTCAACTAAAATGATAACCTCGAGCTTAACAATGTAAATATACGAAAAATAAAAATCTCAAATTCAAAAGATTAAGGAATTCTGAATTACATGTATTGTGTTTGCACACAATTTCTCTTGACATGGTGAAAATGTAATTCGAAATATCCAAAAGGACGATTAAAAAAGAAAATTAGATACTGATAGTTGATACCCACCAATTGCCTTTGTGTTAAACTAATAAAAATAATTTTATACGAAATACATATTTAGAGAAAACAATTAACTTCAAGAAAACAAAATGTACCAGCATGTTAATGCTAAAGACCGAAATCAATGTCAATCAATATACAAAAAATGAATATAAGGGTTAAAAAATCACTCGAATTCACGAGGTGTACAAAAGCACATTACCTCACGAGGCGTATTACTATAAAGAAATATATATATGGAATACAAAATAAGCTAAGTTCAATGAAATAAAACTACAAAATTCATGAAAATGATCATTTATAAATATCTAGAGAGTTTTCAAATATGCTGGCAAGATCTTCAGCTGAAGACATACCACCCGGCGCAAGACGCAGAACTCGTTCTTGGGGTAACGAAGATTTAACAAGAGAATCAATGTCTGCACTCGTATAACCAAGAGCTTTGATGCCATTGGGCACTTGGAGTTTATCCATATAACGAAGAAGAGTGTCACTGAGGATCTTTCCACCGTCTTCAATCTTTAAATTAGTAACATCAGTGCCTGTGATAAAATGATGGTAAATGTACAATTTACAAACTTAAAGTGCGTTTTAATCAACACAAAATAGACTTATTTAAAGAAATAGTACATATTGCCTATATATGATCAAAGATGAATTCATATCAATGTATATCTGAGGCAAAATATTGTTTTTAAGAAATTGAATCATACCTAGCAGACCAGCCGCTTGGAGATGTCTTTCGGGACAACTTGTGCTGGTATAACGAAATACCGCTGGACTAGTGATGACAACGGATAATCCATGAGGAATAATAGGATGTTTATCATCATATCCTTTAGGATGATAGTCGCGAACCTAAATAAAAAAGTATGCAACTTGATTTATTGTTTGAATATAACTACAATTGCATCGTCGGAAACAACACTGGGGCGAAGTGAGTATATATAGGCCGCTAGGACATCCCACTGAAACCTTTTGACGTTGGTGTGCACATTAGTAGGCTTATTTGGCGCCAGCGGGCGCGGCAATGATGTAATTGTGTTACATTTTGAACAATCGGTCGTAGATAATATAATTTTGTTTGTCAACATTGTAGAAATATTATAACAAAACAAAATATAGTACAAGTTTTTCCAATAACGTCGGAGATAGACAACCTTACATAGCCAGACAGTTAAAATGGGTCGAAATGGGACGGCCTATATTACTACTAAGTGAATCTCAATATTAAAGAAGCAACACATTCCTAAATAATACTGAAGTCAAGCTAAATGAGACATTTAATGTATCACAAATCAATCATAGTGAATACAATTGAGAAGGCATACTTGGCCTGCAATTGCATAGGAGAGTCCATGACACAGATGCACTCCTGCATTGCCAAAACCAATAGCAGCTAAACAACTAGCCAAATGCATCTGACTTCGCGCTTCAACGTCTTCAGCAGACTCAACTGAACGAAACATGTATTTATTACAGATGGAGAGCGCATGTCTCGCCCAAACATCGCTAATAGGGTTGCTGCCCTTCATGCACAAGTTTAAATTTGGAATAGAAATCAATCTCATAATAGAAAGAAATTGTTCATGGTAATGAAAATATTTATAAATTAAACTTTCGAATGATTCTATTTCATTTGTTTCAAATAGCAGTGTTTAAGCTTTCATTTAGACAGAAGCTTCTGTTCGTCATGATTAGATTCATACTAGACAATTAAAAACGTTTCCTAAAAAATAGTTAATCAATGCTAACCTATCATAACTTGATTTTTAAACAAATGCATGAATAAGCTGCCTGATAAGCAGGTCGATAAAGAGGGTTGAGCGGTCGTGGTTTTCGCCGATTATAGGGCAGAGCAGTAAACGACTCCAACGCGTGACAAAGCACATCGAAACCAGAGAATGTAGCTACCGATCGTGGCATTGACAAGGTGTTAAGAGGGTCAACTATTCCCAGAGTTGGACGAAGGCTACGATGAGCAATTCCTAAACAAATTCACTTTACAAAGCTGATTATAAAACAATATTTTGTGAATTCCCTTAATGATGAACAAACGTGATTATTAT
>CABFPE010000093.1:532635-579989 GCA_900660155.1 Hofstenia miamia
ATATATATATATATATATATATATATATATAGGTACTTACTGATCAAAAATCTGTGGCTTAATTCCGCGGGCATCAATGGAACGTAGAACAGTGTTAACGATAGGACCATTTACTAAATTAGGATCAGTAAACACAACAACATTTTTAGCTCCAGACAACTTGACATCCCAGCCGACCTCTTGTGTAACTCCTTCCCCAAATCGTATGTTCGAACATGCCATTTCAAAAGCATAATCGGGCTTTTCTGTATCCCATATAGTATTAGATGGAACATGCGAGCAGGAAGAGTGCGCTGGGCATTTGACGTTGGATAATGCCATCATTTCCATTAAAGTCAATACCCGATTTCGCAACATGGTTAAAAATCTATAAAACTTAATAACTAAGACTAAAATTTGAGATAAAAATGTAAGCTAATGACAAATAATAAACTTGAAACACTACAAAACAAATACGTTCAAAATTATAACATCCATAAAATTTTACTAAGAAAGCCCTTATTTTCGACCTATTGGTAACGAATTCTGGATATTATAATTTGTGTGCTTACAATTCCCTAATCAGCATCACCGTGATATTCTGAAAGCGAATCAAAATCTATGTCAATAATTTCACAATCATCTGTGAACTGTATTGTGGCGCTCTCACGCTTTTTATCTCTTGCCACAAGTGTGGCGATTCTACCAGCATGTTTTCCACATACAACCATATGCTTTGAGCCAATGTTACGAGATACAACAGTTTCTAAACATCTTTGAGGCACACTTAACATTTTTCCAGAATTGGTTTCGCAAGTAATGTCATTGATAGAATTTATATCTCTAATGTGTACTTTGTGTCCCATTAAATCACGCCCATGTTTGAAGTCAGTTTCTACAATACGAACTAAGATATCCCTTCTTACCCAAAATGATGAAGATGGTGCACTACTAGTAACATTGTGATCATAATTTTTTGAACGCTTTATGGGAATTGCTGATAAAGGTTCATTAACGCGTTTACCGTTATTGGATTTAGCCGTTTTGGGTTCGAATTTTACTAATAATAAAGCTGATAAAGAAACGGGTTTATCAATATTTGGAAAACTAATTAATACACGGCCTAAGTCTCCATCAACTGCGAGAACAACACCAACGGAATTTCTGTGTGGTCCAGAAGTTACCTCAACTTTATCTCCCTGGACGAATTGACTGCAATCTCCTTTCTTTTTCTTATCCAGGCTTTCAACTAGTTTTCTATCAGCACCCAAACCCATTCCCTTAGGACGCAAATCTACTTCAAGCACGGAAACAGGCTGTTGAAACGTTTTCCCAATGCCCTTTTTCTTGTCAAAACCCATTCCCAAAAGCATTGCCATTCCAAATTCTTTAATTGGCATATTCGTGTAATCATCATTTGAGGGAGCCTCAGGCCGAATAGAAAAATCAATTTTGTCTGCTGTTTCTGTACCGGAAGGCGGCTGATTAACTGCTAAAAGAGGGATCACACTTCCGCACTCGTCATTATCATTTTCAATTGAGTTAAAATCAGCAGAATCACGAATAATTTCATCCAGTGCCTGTTTTTCTAATGCTGATGTAGGTTTTTCTTCCTTTGAAGCCGTTTTGGAATGTACCCATTTATTTTTTTTAATAATTGGGATAACATATTTAGGTTGCTTGGTCTTTTCTAAATCCGAGTTTCTATCAAATTCTTGAATTTGAACAGGTTCGCTTTCTTCTTCATCAGAATGAGAATATTTGTGAATATTTTTTTCCTTGATCTTTGTGAAAGCAAACGATAATTGCATCTAAAATATATACAGAATTCACTAAAAAGACAATTATAATATATTTGAGAAGATCTTCTTATGCCTCAATTACATACACACGGAAGGCCTAATCTTTGTGTACATAGGAGTACGAAAAAGTTTTATACATAATTTATCTCAAATACATCTTTGCTTGTAATATTTTTGAAAAAAATCTTGCCCACTAACTAAAAATTTTTCTGTATACATAATACGTGGTTTAATGCAATAGTAACAAATAAATTGCGACATGTCTTTCAGCTTTCAAATATATTAGTAAAAACGTTTGATTGCTTTTTTAACATTAGAAAATCTGCAAAACATTTGAATGTACAAAATATTTTTATGTACAAAAGTAATGCAAAGTTGATATTTTGATAATGTGCAGGGTTGGAAAAATCCAAGGGGAAGGTGTCACCGATAGAATCTATATAATTATAAAAAAATATATGTAAACTTTTATGACCTAGTTTTACAATTAACTGAAATGCATAATTTCTCATACAGCAATTGTTTTTCAGAAATTGAAGCGTCCTAAATAAGAAAATTATGACGAATTTTAATCAATTTAATTTTTTGAATATTAGGTTTGCTCTGAAGTAATGACAACACTGATACTTGAATGTCAAAGAATGTGTAAAATATGCATGGGAACATTATTTTTTTTAAAGGATTTTACAAAAATAGTAAAATAAAACCCTTTTATAGGTTTTAAAGGCATCCAAATTTTTCAATTACTCCAATACAATTATTTATATTTCTTGTACAAAAAAACTAATCCGAATCACCAAATTCCAAGCCTGGGAATTTTGACCACTACAGGATGTGTCGGCCTATAATGCGTCAATGTTCAAGGATTTCAATAGTAGGCTTATTCAAATTTAAAAGAAAATTTGGCTAAAACGGCAGTAAATTTAGAATCTCGCAAGAGAGATTCCCTAAACTACTTGGGGAGGGGCGATTGAATTTTTCCCAGTGTCTTTGAATTGAAAAGCCATAGGTAGATCTTGCAGTTACAAGAGAGGCTAATGGTTACAATAACTAAAACCCTAACCCTAACTAAAACCTTATATATATATATATAAGGCCATCGAGTCGAATATTCAGTTCATCAACATGCGGTTAGAATGGACATCTGATTGCTCTTTTCAGGCAATCTCTTACACATACATAGATTAATAGCGATAAAAACAAAGTCATTCAAATTCAATCCATATGCATTGCTACGCAGCCAAATATTTATGGTTAAACTTATATATAGATCGCTCTTGGGTTATTCTCATTCTTCATCTACTAACAAAAATGGTAATATTTTAATAAAACTAATTTGACCTTTACAGCGTGCAACATTAACAATAGCGAATTGATACATGCATTAATTATCTAGTTGGCTATTGCAGTTATTCATTGCTCATAATAAAAAATACGGTTAAAACTTATCTTCCATTGGTGCCTAAAACAATGTGGAGAAAAACTGAAATAGAAAATTAAAGCTGAAATGTGCGAACTTTTTGAATTGAAAGTGAAATACTGGAAATCCAATTAAAAAATTACCTCGATTTTACCTCAGTTGAACACGCTAGTTCTATTTTATTAAAATTTAATCGACAATTACTTATACACTAAGACTTAAAATCCGATAATAGGATTCTAACCAAAATACATTTTCGTAAAAGCAAATTAGCATGAGAGCGAATTTAACTGATATTTATCATTATAAACATTGAAATCCCGGGGAGATTTAGCAGCGCGTTAGTTCGTCTTAATTTGTTATTTGTTTAGTTCGATTTAGTTTGTTTATTTGGCATAAGCAATCCCACAAAAAGTAGTTTCTGAAGGAACCAATCCACAATGATTGGCTGAATCTACTGACTTAACAAAGGGAATAATGAATGCTTTCCAAACAGTCAATATATTTATTAGTACTACAATATCGAGTTTTTAGGTATATCAGAGTCCTATTCTGTTATAATCGACACCCAATCATATTTTGTAGAGCATTCTCAATATTTGACGATATGAGAAAAATGCGGAATGATATTGATGCTAAGAAATATACAGATAAAAATCTGGTGTTAAGAAAAATTTTTCTTACTTTTGCAGTTTCAAATGAACACATGGTAGTTTTGCTTTGACTGCATAACATAACCTGTATATGTGACTGAATCGCGCAAACAAAAACCATATCTCAGAGAAGGTATTTTTATATTTTGACAGCCTTTATAAGCTTACTAAGACATGTTCATTGTTAACATCAATAGATGTCTCTTTAAAAAATTGTGACAAGTAACTGTTGCCTTGCTAATTATTGATGGCAAACGAAATTTTGTAAAGAATATTTTTTAAGCCTGGCGCACTGGACTGTTAAGTATTTCATCCATTCCTTTAAAATAAAGTATATTTTTCAATGCCTACATATGCAACATTCAAAATTCAAAAGTCGTTTTTCTTATAACATCGTAATTACAAAAAATCAGTTATGCAACCATTTGACTATCTATTCCAAATATATATTTACCACATTTCAACATAAAACCAAAGTTTTATGTAATTTTTTGAAACATACAAAGAATATAAAAAAATACTTTTTAGCTTTTACCATTTTAAAATTTAGAACTAGTGCAATTGAATTTGAAAAATTTCATATATAGAAAATATTAACCGATATCCATAAACTAACCTGCTTTTAGAATTTAAAAAAGAAACTTCAGAATAGACACTTTCTAGAATATTCAGTAACACTTTCGACAGATGTTAAACAGATCTATTATTTATTGCATAAAGATTTCGAGTTAAATTAATATTTAACAAATGAAATTATAATCACTGAATCAGAATTAGCCTATAAACTCGAAAACATTGCATCATCCAATGATAATCCTAATATTACCATAAAACATGGTCCTATTTCCAACAGAATACAGTCTAAATTCAAAATTGACGATAACACATATAAGAAAGATCAGCCTGAAATATTTTAATTTGCAATAAGTATTTGTTGAATTCCAGTTTATCTTTTGCAATAAATATATCAATGAATTTTTATAAAATACATACATGCAACTGTCTATAAAGAGGATCTTTCGCATCAAACAAAGTTCATTGTTTGGCACATGATCCGAAGCAGTTACGCTTAGATAGAATTCTAAATAATTCATTACGAAATATTTGAGAAAGCATTCTATTATTTGCAAGTCCTCATGAGATAATACCACTCAAAATTGTGATAACTACAAATGTAATGCAAACAATCTGCACAGGATTAATACATGTAGCCTGTAAGTTTTCGCAACTGACGTTAAATAGAGGCTGTATTGAATAAAAAAGTGAAAAAAAATTAGCTGCCACAATTGCAAAATGGGAAAACTTCAAAAAACAATATATTTAAGTTTCTTGTGTACTTTCATCTTTGTTGCAATCGAAATTATTACAATAACTAATGGATGTTAAAATTATTTCATCTATTAATCCCGAAATATTCCCTAAATTTATAAGTTGTAGAACGAAAACTGGAACCTAAGAAAACTAATAAGACAATAAGGTCTTGAAATAATAAACAAAAGTTTAAAACCAATTAATATAAAAACCATATCAACAAAATAGATACATGAAACTTTATTTCTTAAAACATTCTTCAATCAAACATTCACATGTATATCAAGTGATGGATTTTTGAAAAAGACCAATGCTACATATTGACACGTGTATCTGGATTCCCAAGAGCTCATGCCACGGATATCCACCTATTTAAGTAGAGCACTTGAAAAACATTTAACTTTAAAATGATGTTGATTTTCCCCAATTCTTATGCCTCGTGTTAGAGTGAAAACACAAAAACATGACAAATTCATGTTTTCGACTGAAATTATATGTATTTATTAAATATGTAGTGATTTTGCATAAATTAGAGCAATATTACTAATCACATTTAGTTATTGTATTATTGCTAAATATAATAATGCTGAGTATTACACGAACATTGTTTCTAATGAACTTTATCCCATTCTGTAATTTTAGATATGATCGTAAAGCTATCCACAAGGAAATTATAAATACTGTTTGACATAGAGCATACTAATTCAATCCAAGAAAGTGGGAAGGTTTGTAATTTTTACAATTTAAATCAATACTCCATCCAACTCGAAATGAAGACTGAGATGGAGGGGGAGCACAGGGGGACGGAGTCCCACCACTTATTTGAAAATTTCGTGGGACGCCGTTTTGGACACAACAATTCTGTAATCAACCAGAGTTGATATTTATTTAACCTTAATCTCGTTTTTGTTAAAATTGTATAAAAAGTGGGTTAAAGTTTATTTTAAAATATTCTAACAAATGAGGATATTTTAGTTCAAGTAGATGCTTACGAAGTGCAAAAGTATGCATTGTAAATTGTAAATATTCACAATAATATGCCTTGTGAAAAGAGTCATTTTACATGTCTAAACTAAAATACTTCTAGGTAGAAAATCTCTGTTAAATAAATTAAATCAGAGCTTTTTTTATGATAAACCATTTCAAACCTTGCTATTGGTTATAGTTTTAAATCATTGAATTGCTGGTGTCACCTTTGTGAACGGAAATATAAATTCATTAATTACGTCACATCAACCCAAAAATGACAGAGCAAACATCACTAAGAGCAAACATTCACTAAGAATGGTGATGTCAAGTATAATTGTTTGGTCATATTTACTCAGTCCTAATAGTCTTTTCTGAGCTCAGTCGAGACATAGCATGTCTCATGTCAAAAGTAAAGAGTACGATAAATGAGTTCATACCTTATCACCAATTAATTTACTACTTGAAAGCGATATCGGGTACAAGTAATTCAATGCATTAGTAAATTAGAAGATCAGAATTAATGGCAAAATAATTATTCACATCAAACAAAATTTTTCCAGGAAATTAAGATACATTGGAAATTACAAAACCTATACATACAAAAACATAACCTGGAAAATTAAGCATACAAATAGCCTGAACCTGGAAGATCATGTAAAAATTGAAAAATGTTTATTGGACATTACATTAACAAAGGGCTCCTCATATTGTGAATACTGTTCAAATCGAAATTCGTATTAAGCCATTATAAGAACTTTATGTGTTATAATTCGAAAGTTGTAAGCATATGCAATTAATCATCATTTCATTTAAATCTGAAACAATGAACGATATCGATAACTTTCTGAATGACTCTGACACTGAATTTACTAGGATATAATCCAATTCCTCAGATGTTTTACAAAATATTGTAAACAATCCAGGGTATGAAGCATATAACAATTTATAGGTAGATCCGACCAGACAATATATAACATCTAAACCCAAAAATGGAACAAAATCTGACTACGTTGCGATTCTACACCCGAAGATGTATTTGAATTTGATTTTACTTGGGCAAACTTGAGAAAATGAAAAACAACATTGGTTATTGGCGAATCAGTTAGCACGAGATTTTTCAAGTTATTGCATAACAAAGGATGCCTTATTTATTTTGATAATTTCTTCACATCTCCAACTTTATTGTAGATAGGTTTGAAAGACAACATGCCCAAAAGAATTTTGCTGATAAACAAAAAATATTAATTTTAAAATCAATTGAAATCATACTATGAGCTTAGAAGAAAATCATTAAGGAAAGATGTATCTTTTTAAATAGTAGCATGGTGCATTAATGAATGCAATAATTGTTTTCAATTCTGAGAATCCTGCAAAACCAAATATATTCCGACGGTACATGAGTTATTGCATGAAATTTAAAAACGCATATATTCAGAAAACGGTTGCATCTTGCTGCTACATTCAAAGCATCTACTATTTTATCTGAATTAGACTCCCAGAAGCGAAACATGCGTTTTATGTTACCGAACTCGAAATATCGAAATATAATTGAAAATGTGCTAACAAATTACTAAAATAAAGTTTAAAAAATTGTATATAGGGAGACAACTGAAACTGAGATAATCAAACTGATTCGTTTTGTAAAATTAATAGCAATTAGCTTAAACAAGTGAATTGTTGGAAGAACAATTGTCTGCTCTGCAAAAAAAGAAAAACATAATAATGGGATTAAGATTAAGATATTAGGAAATTTTTTCAGATCTTTAGATTAATTGATATGTGAATGAGGTTCAGTTCCATTTGCAGTTTACATTGGCAGTTAAACTGATAAAGTAAAGTCTTAATCAGTTTGGGCAATGTAATTTGGACATTAGTTAATGATAATATGTTGAGTAAATTACGAAAATGCAAAATAAATGCCATAAAATTGTTTAAAAATTTCGAATTAATCAGAAAGATTGATCATTGATTCGTTTCATGAAGGAAAATATGTGCTTAAATCTATAAGTGTTTCATGAATAAGAATTGTGCACAAAGAGTGTGCTCAATGAAAATTAAATTCTTAGCATGACATCCTAAATAATGTAGTCACTCAGGGAAATTTCGTGATTATTATTTCTTGATTTTATATTTGCAATGACGTCAGTATGACGAGTCTACCATATCCCAGTTTCCATTGTACCTTAGTGGTTTGGAATACAATCAATATTTGATGCTTTATTGTACCATTAAAACAGACTATCAGTTGTTAGTTGGCTTCTTTGAAGACTATTATAGAGCTCCACACATTAAGCATCAATACAAAACACTATACTATGTGATATGTCTTTTAAGAAAGGCAATAAATGTTCCTTAATGCAAATGAAAGTAACTTTTTTCAGCAGAGTCATTGAACATGGGAAGATATTGATAAAAATGAATGTGAAAGATTTCCTCAAAAAATTGAGACACTGAAAAGTTGAAAGGACATACAATGTTTAATGGGCTTCCTTAATTACTACAGAATGTTTCTCCTGATTTGGCTGATAAAACTAAGAATATCTCACATTTACTAAAAGAGTCTACCAAATTTAAATAGACATGGAATGAACAGGATGCCTTAGAACAAATAAAACACAAGCTGAAGAAAATTCCATCCTTAAATACACCAAATACAGTAAAGATTTCATAGTTGATTGTGATGCCAGCACTGTGGCAATCAGTGGAGTATTAAGTCAGGAAATCAATGGAATTGAGAGTCCTGTTCAATACTTTAGTCATAAATTACAAGCAGCAGAAAAAAACTACAGAGCCACTAAGTGTGAAATGTTGGGGTTAGTTGAATCCCTGCAAGAAATTTCAGTACTTTATTCTGGGATTCCCTTTCATAGTTCACACTGATAATAGTGCATTGCCATGGCTGAAAAGTTTCCAGGAGATAAGTTCAATATTGTGGCTCAATAGATTGAGTATCTAAATGATTTTTCATTTTTCATCTGACATTAGCCTGGCTGATTGCATCTCAATGCTGACTATTGGACAGCTTTACCTAGTTATGAGAGAGATCTCAAGAAACCCACTGGAGAGAAGATCCCCTTTGGATTTAATCCTCATGCCTAATATGAATTGATTCCAGAAATTAATGCTGATAGGAATGGAAAGGCATTTTCCTATTATGATAAGAGAAGAAATCTCTGAAGAAGAGATAATACAACACCAACATAACAATCAAGTATTTTATGAGATAATGAAGAGGCTTAGGGACCCATTTTTTCCTACCATTCCTGTAGTAAATCATTATTTTAAAGGATATAACTGGAAACTAACTGAAAATGGTATGCTCTACACTAAGAGTCAAAACAACCAACTCACAATCCCCAAATACTTTCACTGAGATCTAGTAAGACATGTACATGAGAGAGGGCACCTTGGGATAATTCAAATGGAAAAAACTTTTAATGCTTGATATAGCACTATAGAAATAAGGTCTGCAGTTATGGATGTAATCAATAAATGTGAAAATGTCTTCTACACAACTCTAGTCATTTCTCTGTACAGAGGGCTGAGCTTGAGTGTTGAGTGGCCAAAAGCCTGATTGAAATTGTCCATATGGATCTAGAACAATTGTCAAAGGAAAATGAGGGTTTTCAGGACCTCCTAGTAATGGTGGATCACTTCACCAAATATGCTAGTATTATTCCACTAAATAGTACAGTTTCTGAATGAATAGCTGAGAAAATGATGAAAGAGTGGATATTGAAGTATGGACCAATGTGTAAA
Organism: Hofstenia miamia; assembly: GCA_900660155.1. NCBI lineage: Eukaryota > Metazoa > Xenacoelomorpha > Acoela > Hofsteniidae > Hofstenia > Hofstenia miamia. Next base: position 542,529 of record CABFPE010000093.1, read on the forward strand.
TTAGTATCTGATTGAGGACCACAATTTGAAAACAACTTGATGAAGGAACTAATGAAAGAATTGGAAATTGTACACAATTTACTACAGCCTACCACCCTCAGTTGAATAGACTGGTAGAATGGCTGAACAGGACTATCATCAAATTGATTTGAGTGGCATTGTCCCACACTGCTACAAACAATGGAGACATGTCATAGAATGCATAGAGTACTTTTACAACACCTCTGTACACTCCACAATGGGGGTGAGTCCATTTAAAGCTATGTTTGATCATGAAGCTTTAAAATCACTCTCTATGATGTTATCAAAATACACTGAAAATAACATTGAACAATATGTTTCTCACCTTGTGCAGGATATGCAACAAATACATTTAATGGTGTGTCACAACACAAATCAATCCAACATACAACAAAAGAAGACTTTCAATAAAAACTGTATGGTGAACCTCATAAGCCCTCATAAGCAGGGAAATAAAGTCTTTGCATACTTACCCCATGTCATTACTGATTATAATCAGTATGAAAATTGGTGAATGATTGTCATTGACCTTTTACAATAGTGACAGTGCTTGACCATAACACATACACATTAAATAATAGTAAAACAGTACATTTTCAGAGGCTCAAACAAGCCATAAAAGATTTAGAAAATGTAATTATTGATAATAATAGCGAATTTACCTTAGTTGATAACAGTATCAATGTTTTTGAAACATATGAAAATTTAACTAATTTTTTTGAATGGAATTTCTTTGTTAGTGCAGGTTAGGATGTTATTTTTATTACTACTGTGATTCATCAATTACTTTTATTAACCTCAAATTACTCTATAATAATCAAACTCAAAACACTTTTAGTGCATTACAAATTGTAAATACCCCCCATGAGTGACTTGATAGCCCCTTTGACCTCAGTTAGTTCTTCCACTGTTGTTTCCACCATTCATTCCAGGAACACAGAAGATCAAAAAAAGATGTCCAAGGTTGGTGATGAGACTCTTCACCCATCTTTCATAGCCACAAGCCTAAAGACCAATTTAGTTTGTGATAATATCTCTGAAGAGACACAAAATAAGTTATGGTGGACATAGAACACAAAAACCTTAACTTGCTCTATAGATATGATACCCTTTGTAATGGATGCTGAACATTGTCTGAAAATTAACACAATCATTTGTTATGATTCTAAAATGCTTGAGGGAATTAGCAGACTTTATTGGAGAACCACCGTCCATACGCCATTCGACAAAGATTGTAATATTCATAGCTTATGTCAATTTCTAAATAATGGTAGTACCATACTTAGCTTTGAGTGCGTGAATATTAACTTTCCTAACCTGTTAGTAATACACTTCTTCAGAGTTCACAAGATGCAAGATGAAAGATTTTACGACACGTTTAACCATTCAAAATTCTTGAGTTTATATATGAATTTAAAAAAGAAACGCATCATTTATTTGACATGTTTCGGCATGACGCTGCCATTTTCAAAAAGTTTCCCACTATACAATTTACAAATATTCATCAAATTACATATTTTTATATATTTTTTTTATAATATTTTCGGTAAATTAAGTTTGTATTTATATTTATCTTTTTTGTTTAAGCTTGGTTCCTTTAATTCTATATAAATTGATTCAATGATGCTTAGTTGAAAATTATCAATTGCCTTGGATAAAATTTTATATGTAAATTTCATATTACAGTTCTTTAAATGATCAGAGATGGTCGAATGAATTTTGTGTTCTTTAATTCTTAATTGTAAATTCCTTGACGTTTTTCCAATGTATTGTGCACCACAGTTGCAAGTTATTTCATATATTACTTTGGAAATGTTTTCGATCTTGGTTTCTGTTTTTAGTCCTATTATATGTCTTAGTTTATTGGTCTTTAGTATAAAGCCTATCTTTATCTTTAATGGAGTGATTCTTTTCANGAATAAAGGTGCTTAGGAGACTCTTACCTTGTGTGGGTGACCTGTAGCTCTATGACTAGGAGAGGAGACAGCAGAGGCAACATCCTCACCTCACTACTACATGTGGAGACACATATCTCCATGTGTGTGAGTAGAGTTGGCACAAACAACGGATAAAACAAAAACTTTTTGTAACCCTTTTAGTGCATTACAAAAAAAATACCCCCTATGAGTGACTTGATAGCCCTTTGACCTCAGTTAGTTCTTCCACTGTTGTTTCCACCATTCATTCCAGGAAGACAGAAGATCAAAAAAAGATGTCCAAGGTTGGTGATGAGACTCTTCACCCATATTTCATAGCCACATGTTGAGAAACCCATTTAGTTTGTGATAATATCTCTGAAGAGACACAAAATAAGTTATGGTGGACATAGAACACAAAAACCTTAACTTGCTCTATAGATATGATACCCTTTGTAATGGATGCTGAAGATTGTCTGAAAATTAACACAATCATTTGTTATGATTATAAAATGCTTGAGGGAATTAGCAGACTTTATTTGAGAAGCACTATCCATATGTCATTTGACAAAGATTTTAATATTTATAACTTATGTCAATTTCTAAATAATGATAGTATGATAAATAGCTTTGAATTTGAATATATAAACATTGATTTTCCTAACTTGTTAGTAATCTACTTCTTCAGGGTCCACAAAGTGCAAGATGAACAAATTATGGAACAGATTGAGGTTGTGTACAGAATTGCCAAGGTCAAAAAAATTCATCTTGTTATGGTTGTCAGGGAGAAATATGAGGATGAAATCCCCAAAGCTGTGGAAAGTTTACATTTTTGTATGGAGAATTTCATTATCTTATTTTGCTCCAGCTATTGTCTGATTTCAATGTACAATACCAATATCATTTCTGTAAAAAACTACTGTACACTGACTTAATGCTATGTCAAAAGATACCATCCCACTGGTTAGCCATGGATCAGAAATTGATAATTGATAACATTCTTCAATTGCAAACATTAGAGGTAACAGATGTGCACACTCACTCTCTCTATACAGTAACAGACATGAGAGTAAGTTTTGCCTTTGCTCAGAGTACCTAAACATTGAATGAAATCCAGGAGATATGGTCAGACATTAAAGCCAATCAAAACCCTGAGTCTGACTGGCCCACACTAAATATCAAGAGTCCTACATTTCAATATCATATATTGGTAGAAAAATTATTGCAAGAAATAAAATTCTCTTATGATACACAAGATAGAAAAAAAATTTCAGGCACCATTTGTTTTCAGGGAAGAATGTTCTGGATATATAATATAAATTTGAAAAATATTATGCCCAACTTGATGGGGGTGACCAGTATAACTGGAATGATATTGATAATATTGATTAGCAACCAACTAGGAATTCATCTGTTGGTCATAAATATTTTTTCAGGTATGGTAAAGAAATACATGTGGGGTACAACAGCAGAGAGCAAGTTTGCAATTTTCCACTCAGATAATGCCCCACTTAGCACCAAAAGGTTAATGGAGCAACTCCCTGGATCAACACAAAGATTCTTAGAAAGACTGAAAGTGAAAAACTTGCCAAATAGAAATGAAATTTTCTTTAATTTACAATGGTTATCCTATCCAGAATGTGGCTACAGGCAGTTCACCAAATCAGCTTGGCAGGTCAAGAAAGAAGGCTGAATTTCCCTATCACTATTTTTGAACAAATCATGAGGACACAAGAACATTTTTTCAAGGAAGAAGAATTATTGGCTACTTCATCAGTTCAGCTTTCACCATCCATTTGAGAGCTCATAGAAAGAGTTAATTTAGAAAAATTCAGAGGACCTTTAGCACCTCCTAGGACAACACATCACTGGTCCATCATGGAGAATGAGAGAATTTTGATGATAGAGCATGACCCCAAAGAATTTGTGGAGGACCTCATGATCTAGCTCATGTAAAAATATCTACAAACCAAATTGGGAAGTTGCATTTATGAGGTTTACAAAGTAGGTTCTGGGACACATTAAAAGAGGCAAGCATCAATTATCTGGTTACAATTGGAACAGAAAGTCTAAGAGCAGAATCTGTGTTTCTGGAATTAGAAAATAACATTCACAACAAAAACTAGTTATGCATACATCCTCTGTGTATAGTGACTCCACTAGTACAACCCAAGTGGCAAGTAAAGAAAGGCAAGAGGAAAGTGGTGGCTCATTTACCAGACAAGCTGATTTTTGTGAGTAGTGGTTCTGAAGTGAACAGATTTAGCAGAACAGAAGAGTACAAAGTTGTGCATGAAAAACTGATTGAAGGAGGTAACAAAGAAAGAATCTTCATAGATGGGAAGTTAACTATCTGTGACATCTCTAATAAAGGAACCCCAATACATGAGCAACTACGAAAAAGTCATGAAAAAATAGCAAGTACAAACCCTTGAGTGTTAATATTAATGTGGATCGATCAACAATGTTGAGAATATCACCCAATATTATGATGTCACAAAAAGAATAGAGATTATAACAATGCTCTGCACTGATGAAATGACATTAAATCAAGTTCAAGAACTCTACTCACTTTTTGTTGATCACACTACCAGAATGGGGTCTTTGAGAGATGTTTTTGTACATTTTTACCCAGACACCACAATCAAAGCTGAAGACGCACATACTTCTGACACAGATACAATGATGACTCTAATGATAGCTCTCAAAGGATTCTGGCTGTATGAAAGGTTTTATGACACCTTCACCCGTCGATTAAATAACTTAAGACACAATTGCCCAATTAGCTCCTGAATGCCTGTGCTCCAGTTCTTCAGATTAAGAGATGAGATTGTAACTCAGAGAGAAGTACTCATGCAAGTCACACGTGAACTGCAGTACGCCAAAGTTCAAGATTGGGAAGGAGTTTCAGCAATTGAAATGATAACAGCAATGCAGAAGATAGTCTCAAGACCCACTCTCCAATTGTTACCACAGAAGTAATTTGAGCAAGGGGGCGTGTAGAGTCACTCAGGGAAATTTTATAATTATTATTTCTTGATTTGATATTTGCAATGATGTCAATAAGACTTTAGTCTTATTGGTTTTAGTTTACAAAAACAATTTAATGTCCCCTTACTTAGGTATTACATATTATTATTGCTCAAATTAAATTGTGAGTGAAAACCATGACATGATTATCATATGATCTTTAGTTGTAAACAAAGACAGGTAATAATTTGAATTGTATAAATTGAGCAATGATGTAGAAAATGGTGAATAGATTTTATCTAGCTTCAGCTACTGTTTACCTTTTATTTTATTAACTTTCTTTTTCAATATGCAAATAACTGTGTAAGTTATGGCGAAAATTTGGGAGTACTTTCCTCAAGTACTGACGTGACACATAGTGTCTAGAGATCCATCTAGCCCAAATTTAGGTTACATTTATCACTATGTATAATGAAATAATAAACCTGTCATTCTACTTCAACAAGTACATGCACTGATATCTGATTACACTGTGATGATATTATACCATTGGTTAGCATGATTGCATGGCAACTGCATGCAATTATTTAGTGAGCTGAGAGATAACAATGCAAATGAGATGTTTATTTTTAGTGATGAGATAGATAATAAATTGTGAGACAATTAATGTAGCACCATTCAATAAGGTTGAGTGCTTCTCTTTTCTGGATAGCACTTCAGCTGGAAGCCATATGAGTTTATCATCTTGGAGTTTGTCTAAAAAATTTTTAGTTACTTGGATGAATTACTGATGTTTGTTCTAATAAATTCCTTATGTTAATTTACTGGAATTGTTGCTGTTATAATAAGGTCACTACTGCTGTAACCTTCTGCCATGACAATGAGTTCTATAGTGTAATTCTACAATAATTGCAGCAAATTAAGTACTTAAGCTAATTATTAAAACAAAATACTTGAGGAAATCTTTCAAATTATCTTTATGAATAAATTGGATAAAGAAGTAATATTTATTACTATGAATTTTACACTTCTAATTATTAATTAAAGAAAAGCAGGCAGCACTCAAGAAAAATTAATAATCAAATTAGGAATTAGTTAATAACATATCATTTAACAAAGAAAAGCATGGTTCCAAGTTTTGGTGGAAAAAATTAAATAAAAGTTAAAATTTAAAACAATCTGTAGGTCCTAAAATACCTTTGTCACCAGATGAAATTAAGTTATTTTACAGATATATCGACGATAACACCATACATAGCACCATCACTCCAAAGTTTAGAAGAGCGCCCGCTTGAAGATTTGGATTGAATTACAGTATACAATGCCTTAGCAAACGTTAATAGCCTTCCCCTGGTCCAGATGGTATTCCTTATTGGTTAATTAAAAACAATGCACAGAATTTAGCCGAAGTGTTAAACTATATTTTTAATCTTAGTATCAAGAAAGGCACATATCCGAAGATTTTTAAAATCTTCCGTGCAGTACCAATTCCAAAAAAGGCAAAGATTTAATCACTAGACCATCTCCGTCTATTTCTCAATTACTTCTAGAATATTCTAGAGATTAGTCTTTGATACACTAATATCTGACAAGTGCAATGAGACACTTAACTCTAACCAATTTGGTTTCAGAAAAGGTTCATCGACAGAGTGCGCTCTTCTGAAATTCATTAATACATGCAAAAATCACAGCAAACTTTATGACTATGTGATAATATTTACTCTTGATATCAGGAAGGCATTTGACCGCGCTCCATGGCACAGGATTGTAGAAAAAATAGCTGAATTAATACCTGATCAAAAACATGCAATTAATATTCTTTCTAATTTTCTAATGGAAAGAAAACAATACATCGATATGGGCAAACATCACTCAGGACGAATTGAGACTAACTGCGTGTTCCTCGAGGGGCTATTTTTGGACCTATTATGTTTAATTTACTATATGACAAGATGCAAATTTCTTCCTAATCTGGTAACTTGGTTAAAGATAAGATAAGATAAGATAATCTATATTTATTTTTTACAATATTTTACTGATATTTCAAATGAATAGCATCATTAACTACTATGTACAAAAAAATGAATAATAACAAAAATGAAGTAAATAAAAAAACACTGACTAAAAAATACACTGACTACGGATAGCTTACTAATTTCGATTTATTGTATAATCGTTATTATAAAATTTAAATCCTATCCATGATCTACCTGATATAAACTTTTGTTTGAGAAATAATAATTTTAATTCATTTTTGAATTTTTTAAGGTTGTCTATTATTTTCGTTTCTTTTGGCAATATATTCCAGTTATAAATTGCTAAATTAATAAAGGATTGACTCATGATATTTTTATTAAATTTAACACGTGAGTAGTTTTTTGNTGAACTCGAAGCTTTTTTAACATTTGGCTGTGTACATTAGTATATAAGATATTAGCATAGTTTAAATTACTCATAGCAAATGCATGAAACATTTGAATTACTGCAATTGGGGGTAACTGTTGGGAAACATGGGATATCTTTCTAATACCTATAGCTATTTTTTTAATAATAGTATTTATTTGCGACGTGAAATTAAGATTTGAATCTATTATTACTCCTAGATATTTAAACTTATTAACAGGTATAACAGATGAATTATTGAAATTAATTGAATAGTCAGAGATGTCCGTTTTTTTTCTAAAAGGTTGCATTATGCAAAATTCAGTTTTTCTCGTATTAATACGCAATCTATGCATGTTAAAATAGTTGCGGAAAACATCAATTGAATTATTCCCGGTTTCTATGCAGAATCTGATCAAGCTGAAACTATTATTACAGAACTTACGTCGTGTTGCAGTTTGAATATGTTTTTTTAATACAAGCAAATCTGCAGAGCTCTGTATCCAATTTCGAAAAAGTGACAAACCTCGTAAAATTCATGGAATTCAGCAAAAAGCAATGTCGTAGTTCTTGGGGTGATCTTGTTCAATGGCCTCAGATTTGATGAACACGTTAATAAACTTGAGAAAAAAGTTTCTTCATTAATAAACCTCCTACTCAAGATGAATCACTTAAACTATAGCTTTGAAAACTTCAATTATTTATATAGAATAATGAGTTCGGTTCTAATAAGCTATTGCATAAGAATGTGGGGAGGTTAATCCCTACAAAACCTACACAAGATTGATCGCCTCCAGCGTAAAGCACAAAAAATGGTATTATTGGAATCTTATACCAATGAAGTAATNAAAAATTATGAAACTATAAGAGCGGCTTATGACCGAAACTTTAAATTGCAACACTTGCTGCAATGACAAAAGCCTGGTATGATGATCATGCTAAAATATGACACATGGTACAGCAAATATGTCAATCAGACCCAATGCAAAAGGCATCTCCAATATTCTAAACGTTCCTTCCATCCATTATTTGATTCCTGCGATTTGTTAATATATATTCGAAATAATTGGTTAAATGAGAAATGAGAAATCCTTAATGAGAATGATTCTATATTCGCACAATTTTATGGTGACATTTAAAATCCTTATTCACTTCTGAATAAAATATTTATTAAAACTGCTGCTGGTTAACTCTACTCAATTCAACGTCAAAATATGATTATTTCTTTACAGATGTTTTCGGATGGACAGGTTGCTGCACTTCATTGCTCAGCGATTGCAAAACATCACTTTTGTCAACTGAATCACTCAAAATACTAGGTGCTTAAATACATCGGAGATCAAAAAAGTGAAAACACATAAAATTTATTTAGAAGAAACCTCAGTAGTGCTACTTCAAACACAAAATACACTAAATGAAATCAATGAATAAAACAACAGTCTCAAATCACCATGATTTTCTTNATTGCATAAGAATGTGGGGAGGTTAATCCCTACAAAACCTACACAAGATTGATCGCCTCCAGCGTAAAGCACAAAAAATGGTATTATTGGAATCTTATACCAATGAAGTAATTTATTTTTTACAAGGATAAGCTATATGACAAGATATCGAGCAATAGTAATAATATTTTGAGAAGAATAATTGCCAAACGATAAGTATATGCTGTTGATCGGTAACGAGAAAGGAAACCACATTCTATTTGCAGTGCAAATTTTTTTCCCGATCGAATTCTCAAGAACTATTAGTTTTTTTCTAATTTTGTGCCCTTTCCCGTAGAAACACTAGGGGCTTCTCAGCTACCTCAATTAAGACTTTTTGGAAGTTGGCCCTCCCTGCTGAATCACGGAAAATTCACAATAGAGATGTGACTACTGCTCCCTTTAGATTTTTACAGACTCTCTCAATTGTGCTAATGCGAGGCAATGCTAATATGCTCCGAGCAAGATCTCTAGATCCTCATCACTAGATCGAAATAAAGAATGCTGTAAATCACATTAAGTTAATTGTGTGAATTTGTTGATAATTTTTCTTAATCACTTTAAAAAGTAAATATGAATCGTATATTTTTGTATCCATGATAAATTTTATAAATTTAGTGTTAATAGAAACTAAATAATTGGATTTTGTAAATTTATAGATGATTTTGAATGATTGTAATTATAATTTTGATATTAGAAAAATTGCCATATCGATTAAAGAAGTTTAAAAAGTTAAAAAAAATTGTAAATTTATGAGATTACCAGATGTTTTCTTTCTGATTCTAATAAATTGTCATTATTATTATTATCAATTATATATTGTCAAAGTAATTTCTGAATAGATTTCTTCTAACAAGGTGTTTTTTTGCCGACTTTATAAAGAAATCACTGATGTAAATATATTTACATTGTCAACAGTAAGCTGATTACAAGTAGTATAAGTCAAATTTCTATGTTTTAGCAGCCATATATGTAAGTAGCAAGAATTTTCTTCGTTTAGGTAATACTTCCCTGTTTTGGGAAAAATTTAGATATTAATTCCATATTAATTAGTAAGTCTAAACATGTCTTTTGAATCTTTTATTAGTTTTAAAAATCCGTTAGAATTCTCAAATATGTTGTTTCATGAATGTTGGGTAATATATATTTGAAAATGTGTAAGGTTTCTTTTTACAATATATCTTAGGTCATTACTATTTTAGCTACTGAAGGCATCCAGTATATGAACTTACAAAGGATGTTGCCATGATCTGGCCAATCTTCTATCGATGTACCCCTGGAAGTAATCGTTTATGCATATCTTTCTTTACATTGGAATTATACCTCTTTACTGAAAATACTGGACATCTACCAGTCACCTACGTCGAAAAAACAATTATCAACCTTGGTTAAGAGCCCCACAAAACTCAAGATAACTATGAGAAAAATTGTAATGAACTGATGTGCTGGGAAATTAATGATAGTAGTCAAAATTACATATTTCTATTACTGTAAAGCAAACTAAACTTCCATAAATGAAAATATGAACTACTGTAATTTTACAATATTCATATTAGGACTTAGGAATTCTTTATTGAAACATATTTCTGCGTAAGTCAAACCTATTTGTTGGGTAAGATATAATCGAGAGGATAAACTTAACAATATCGTAAATAATTAAAAATTTAAGGAAAAAATTTCTTCTGCTTCTTAATTAATTCCAAAACTGCAAGTAATCAAAAGTTAAATATGGTCCACAATCTTGGAAGGATAATTATAATTATTGCCGAAAATAAGTATTGAATAAGATTTTTGGATGACACAGTAGCATGCAAAAAATTTGAGAAAATGAGTTAAAGATTTACTTCTGTACTATTTGAATTTATTTCATAGATTTATGTTCTTTTTATAAGCTAATGTGCATGATCAAATTCTACTCCATGCTTCACTGGAGCATTTCAAGAATTAAATATTTCCCAAAATAGTAAAACTTTACTTAAACATGGAAATTACTTAAAACTTACATATAAGGTTGCTAACAGAGAGTTGGGACTTCATAACAGGAAAAATATGACTAGAATTACTTTTAGATTCCCTGGTGAGTATACTGTTAACAATATAAAGGTATATACTGACTGATTTTTTATGCACATCGGCAACACAATGCTTAGTTATTTCGAGTTGCGTACTAGCTTTTTGGGAAGGCAGGGTCGAGTTTAGGTCGGTGTTGGGTATTAAATATAAAATTCAATCCGTGTTCGGTAAGACATTTTGAGATACTTGCTAGTTACTGATGTGTATCCTAAGTACAACCATTTTAATGGGCTTTTGTTTTAATTGGGACGTATATCATTATATATTTATATCTCCCACGAAACTTTACAAGCCCAATTTTTCTAGGTTATTCTAATTTAAAATTAAGAACAAAGAATTTAACTATGCATAGCAAGTATGTTTTGAAATTAAATGCACATTATAGTAACCTGAAAATATCATTGGTACTGCATTTCAAAGGTTACATTGTTCAAAATTAGAATATCTCTTCTATTAGTGTAAGAATAGGAAACAACAAGTCCCTCAATCATTTTTAACATGTACATGTAATGATAATTGATCAAGGGCATAATCTATGGCTATATTAAGCATGCATAAATGTACTGTTTGTGCTAATCATGTCTGCAGCAAGACGCAAATTTTGATAGAGAAGAGATAAAAATTTATCAGAATGAAAATATATGGCATTATATTAAATTCAACATGCGTCTTTAATGAATAGTTATTTATGGAAGAATATTTCAGTGATGTAGCTAAAAGAATATGATATATTTCTTTTATTAGACTCAACTCACAANTTGGGACTTCATAACAGGAAAAATATGACTAGAATTACTTTTAGATTCCCTGGTGAGTATACTGTTAACAATATAAAGGTATATACTGACTGATTTTTTATGCACATCGGCAACACAATGCTTAGTTATTTCGAGTTGCGTACTAGCTTTTTGGGAAGGCAGGGTCGAGTTTAGGTCGGTGTTGGGTATTAAATATAAAATTCAATCCGTGTTCGGTAAGACATTTTGAGATACTTGCTAGTTACTGATGTGTATCCTAAGTACAACCATTTTAATGGGCTTTTGTTTTAATTGGGACGTATATCATTATATATTTATATCTCCCACGAAACTTTACAAGCCCAATTTTTCTAGGTTATTCTAATTTAAAATTAAGAACAAAGAATTTAACTATGCATAGCAAGTATGTTTTGAAATTAAATGCACATTATAGTAACCTGAAAATATCATTGGTACTGCATTTCAAAGGTTACATTGTTCAAAATTAGAATATCTCTTCTATTAGTGTAAGAATAGGAAACAACAAGTCCCTCAATCATTTTTAACATGTACATGTAATGATAATTGATCAAGGGCATAATCTATGGCTATATTAAGCATGCATAAATGTACTGTTTGTGCTAATCATGTCTGCAGCAAGACGCAAATTTTGATAGAGAAGAGATAAAAATTTATCAGAATGAAAATATATGGCATTATATTAAATTCAACATGCGTCTTTAATGAATAGTTATTTATGGAAGAATATTTCAGTGATGTAGCTAAAAGAATATGATATATTTCTTTTATTAGACTCAACTCACAAAAATTGATGCAAAATTCAATTTTCTTTGCCAGTGGCTTACTTGCTTGCATTTGGCAGTTTTTTAAAAAGAACCAATATTGTTATTATTTTAAAAAAGAACAATGTTCATTTTGAAAGAAGTAAGTTTGAATATACAATATCAAATTAACACTAAAATAATAATATATTATTGGTTTTTCTACAAGCTAAACTATAAATACAAATTGCAATTCGATTTTAAAATTCATGATACAGAACAGCTGGATCCCTAAAACAACACATTGTTATATATGTATAAGATCTGTAACCAAAAAATGTACATGTTCAAATATAAAAATTTAACTAAGTGCATGTATTAATAAAAACCTATTTAAATTTGTACCTGAAAAATAAAACAAATTTTAACGAAATGTTTTACCTATATTCGCTAATTTCAAAAATATTTACAAATTCTTTTTAACTCCATGGTTGGCCGTAAGTGTAGCAGAATTTATCTTACTGAAAAACTAATGAACTTGGATTATTCAAAGGTAAATAACTACATAAAACCTTAAATTTGCAATACTAGCAAATTTATGGTGTTCGAATTCTATGAAGTATTAAATAATCATAAATTACAAATTTGATAGCAGTAATTAAATGTGTTATCGAGCCAAAATTAGCAGAAATATGTCAAACACTTTTCCATGAGTATAACTATACCCAGTGTACAAAGTCGTTATGAATGGGAAAGTTAAGAAAAAATTATGAAACTATAAGAGCGGCTTATGACCGAAACTTTAAATTGCAATGACAAAAGCCTTGTATGATGATCATGCTAAAATATGACACATGGTACAGCAAATGGGTTAATCAGACCCAATGCAAAAGGCATCTCCAATATTCTAAACGTTCCTTCCATCCATTATTTGATTCCTGCGATTTGTTAATATATATTCGAAATAATTGGTTAAATGAGAAATGAGAAATCCTTAATGAGAATGATTCTATATTCGCACAATTTTATGGTGACATTTAAAATCCTTATTCACTTCTGAATAAAATATTTATTAAAACTGCTGCTGGTTAACCCTACTATATTCAACGTCAAAATATGATTATTTCTTTACCGATGTTTTCTGATGGACAGGTTGCTGCCCTTAATTGCTCAGCGATTGCAAAACATCACTTTTGTCAACTGAATCACTCAAAATACTAGGTGCTTAAATACATCGGAGATCAAAAAAGTGAAAAAACATAAAATGTATTTAGAAGAAACTTCAGTAGTGCTACTTCAAACACAAAACACACTAAATGAAATCAATGAATAAAACAACAGTCTCAAATCACCATGATTTTCTTTTACTGGAATTTTCCATTTGATGACCTGAAGCATTTCCTTGGAATTTGTTGAAGTCACTTTAACATTGTGTTTTAAAGGAACTAACACTTTCATGTAAAATCGCAGTTTCTTTGGGAAGCCTTACAGTGTGTGTTTATCTATTAGATTCACATGCTGCACATGAACATATTTCGATTCATTTGCTCCCCGTACCAAAAATCCATTCTCCCCACCAAACCGTATTATGGAAAGATAAGCAACTTGTCAATCATTTTCAAATAATAATTAGTAGGGCGATTATTATTTGACCTAAAAATTTGGCACTCTGACTACACAAAATTAACCAAAAACTATGAAGTTTGGCCTAAAGAGTATTATTTCCAAAATTTATTTAAAAATGGCATTACAACAACTAGTTTATTTTGAATTCAATTTTTATAACGATTTTCACACAAAATAACAAACTTTATGAATTAAAAGTCGATTTAACCATTTTTGACATAACAAAAGGTTACTTTTTAAACGTTACAAACATGCGAAATAACTGCACGTGTTCTTTAGGTTTTAGGAATTTTCACAATATTTTTTGGTAAAATATACATTTCGATCTTATTCACCTTCACACGCCCTAATGATTAGTATTCGAATTTGAACGTAAAGCATCAGCCCACACCAAAACAATTCATTTTGCCAAAATATGCAAAATCTCTAATAAATTACAATTAAAAAAACTTTGTAATTATTGTAAGGTATAAGTCTTTGACTCAATAATTTATGTCATAACAATGGATACCAAACAAATATTTCTGATCAATACTCTTCGTCTTTGCATATGCAACTCATTTTTACCTGAAGCGGGGTTGAATGCAGATCGACTTATTTGAAATGAGTTGCAGCGGACAAAAGAAGTCAGAAGCAAAATTTTCTGACCTACTCATAGGCTGGTCGACGGCATAAATCACTTGCATCGTATTGGCAAATTACAAAAACTTAAAAATATTATTTTATCAGGAGACATCAAGAAGGATATATTAATAGAAAAATATTTAAACACTTCAAATACAAATGTCAATGTTTCAGCAAAAGAATATAGAACGCGAAATGTCGGGTGAAGTTCGTCTATTTATGAAATCGAAAAATTAATGTGCCCAATATCAGTCTGTCCAGCAACATCATGTGAGGCAAACATTTTTGTTCATCAAAAGTCTAAATTTAAGCCATACATGTATAGTTCAATGAACTACATTGATACAGACAATTCTTTTAAAGAAAAATCGACTTTTTCACAGTATTTTGCAAATTTTTGGTTGTTTGAAACATTAAAAAACGGAAAAAATATGCATGTATAACCCCATCCCCATTATTTCCGCAATTGAAAAATCCAATCTCAGTTTCAGTTGAAGAACAGATGAAAGCATTTAAAGTTATGAACAAATACTACTTCATTCTATTTAAGAAAACGTTGCCATTATCATCACTATAAAACATCCATACCATGTGAAACATTTTGTGATGGCCGCAAAGGATGGATTGATACATCTTTTCATGTTTTATCAAAAATATGAATATATATATATTTGAAAAACAAAACTAAACATACTTGAGAATTATGTACAGGTAAATTACTCTGATGAAGGGATTGTGATTCCTGAGTCAGTGACAGGGCTAACAAGCGATCCAACTCCTCTTGTTCTGCTCTAAATAAAAATGAATTTACAACTGTCTGGCCAATAACGGATTTCAAAAGAACTGTAAATTGTAAAATTGATTGTTATATAGCAAATCATTTTCTCATAAATTATGAATTACATGAAATTCAATTAAACATATTTATGCCAAAAACAAATTGTTATTATAAAAAAATATTCATTATGTAGCCAGGGAAGGGGACACTAAATTACAATGTGATTTACATATCCATGACCCAATATATTCTGACTATATAACGTATCCATTACAATATAGAGATAAATATGTTATGCATATATTTTCATGATGTAATTTATCTGCGTTTTTTTGAATTTCATCCACTTGCGTGTCATAATTCCACGTAATATAAAATAGGCAAACAATGAGTATTAAGGTTAAAACATCAAATTCAGGGTTGTTTGATAAATATCAACATATTATATATTAAATAACAATGAAAGGCGCATGTAAAAAATGGGAACCCATTTTATACGTATACATACACACATATATACGTATACATACACACACACAGACACGTATATATATATATATATATAAATATATATATTTATATGAACTTGACACATGTTCATTTTCTTGCCTTTTTGCTCAACTTGCGGTACATGGATAAGCAAATACCGGATATTGTGGAGATGGAACAAGCTTTGGAAAAAAATAACAAGTTGGACATAATTTCAAAATTTCCAGCCATTTTGTAATGTTTTTTATAAGACGGCAAGATGTATGCCGCCTGTTGACTGGTGGAATCTCTTCAAAATCGCCGAAAATGTTAAAGCTTGTGTACAAGGGCTTCTGACATGCAGTCCATCGACGACTCTTTTGAAAGATTTTTTTCGATCAATGGCTGGATTCACACTGACCAGCGTAACAGATTAAGCAAGTACAAGCTCAACAAGTCAAAGAATCATTTTGTGAGGAATATTGGGCATAGCATTAGTTGCAAGAAGGAAATACGACACATTCAAATTTTTAAAACTGAATGACGGACACTTCAACGAGTTGTTTGCCTATTGAATTCAGATGAATTAGGAATTAGGCGACAACTTCATTCAAGAATTTAGCCTACAAAACTAATAATATTCAACAAAAAATATCTAAATTTGCCAGTCCTTTCTGTCGATGACATAGCAAGTAGGGGAAAAGAGCATTCAATCATTGTCCTCGCTAGCCTACTATATTATTTATATATCATTTGTTCATGTTTGCAATCATGTGGAATTTTTTTTAAAAATTACCAAAAAAAGATTTTCCACAGAAAAAATTTCAATCAAGTATATTTACAAATTAGCCAACAACTCTACAGAATACTACTAAGGATAAACATTTAAAAGAACTTTCCTATTCTGACTTAGTTATATTCATTGTGATAGGTCGAAAAACCACATTAATTCTCATTAGCTTATGATTACCCTCAAATTTGAGTAAACGAAACTGTAATCTGATTCGAAAATAGAACAGAATAGAACATTTTTACTCACGTTCATCATGAAATTTAATGTTTTCCAATGTATTTAGAACCACGGAATTTTCTGAAAATTGATTTTAAGTAAATAAAATTAAATACATAAAATGCATTTAAAAAGCAGTATAGCAAATGTTACCTTGACATTGTTTCTTGTCTTGATCGTTCAAGTGCTAATCTAAGCGCTTCATCTTGTGATAAGCCGGCGTTAGTACTTCTTACTTCAGGGGCAGCTCTGGAAATAGCCGCCTGAGCAGTCGGTGAAAGACGTTTTAATGGAACCGCAGAGCAAACATGATCTTGCGGATGTCTATGAGAAAAGCACACTGATTTACCACATATTTCGCAATTCAAAGGAACTAACTAAACAAGTGAAATTTAGAAAATCGATACAATTGGGACAAATAAAGTGAATGGCGCTGGTTTTTTGGTGGGTATTTATTTAGACCTACGTCAAATGAGTGATAGTCAATCATAGTGATTATTGGATTCAGTTAGTAAAAATTCTGCAAAATTTTTTAAATATCTGTAGGAAAAATGCTTTTTTACAATACAATAATAAATCTTGATAGCTAATTAAGCACCTTCTCGCAAGCGAAATATTCACAAAACAGAACTACCTGTAGGTGCTCAAAATTTCTAGCGTTAATGTTGAAAGTTGTGTTGTTATAGTCAACACTAATTTTTGATTTGAATATCAATTTAAAATTCTGCAAATTTTTTTAAATATCTGTAGGCAAAATGCTTTTTTACCATAATAAATCTTGATAGCTAATTAAGCACCTTCTGGCAAGCGAAATATTCGCAAAACAGAACTACCTGTAGGTGCTCAAAATTTCTAGCGTTAATGTTGAAAGTTGTATTGTTATAGTCAACACTAATTTTTGATTTGAATATCAATTTAGTATGGCTTGCGTTTATTAAATTGCATATCCAATAAAGTTCGTGTATCGTGAACAATGAACCATACATTGACCTAAGCATTAAAAATCAAAATGTAGCAATTTTTCTCAAAAAATTACCTGCTTCTTTTTACAATTTCTGACACAACATCGGGGAGATTTCGGTCTTCGTTCAAATTTGCAATTCATATCAATGTGTTCACCTACTTTAACGTCAGGGTCTTCATCTCTTCCAACAGGAACAGGAGAGTTACACAGTGGACAGACAGGAACTTGAACATTCTGTGAAATAATATGATTAACAATAACATGGAATAAATATACCTTCTTATAAGAGCTCGGACAATTGTGGTCTTCATATCTCATATGATTTAAACTAAACAACAAATGAAATATAATAAAAAGAATATAATACATACCAAAATATTTCTCGACAGGCATCACATCGAACTGGCAAAAAATCTAAATTTCAAAATATTTAGTGATTATAAAGCTGATAGCATTACTAAAATTTTATTAAGACAAAGTTATAAACTGAGAATATTCAAAATTAAGATCTAATCATAAATTTGAAAATGATTAAAACATTAAATAGATAACAGATAAAACTAAGCATCTCAATAAGTAATTTAAAATATATGAAACTTTAATAAGTAGCGTCATGCTATAAAATAATGCAACATCAATATTTCTATAAGGCAAGGAATGAAAAAATTAGGTGTACACCACAGTCTTTATTCAAAAATTTGGCGGCGATAGCCCAATTTTAACAATATTAAAATAAAAATCTCGTTATTTTGATACTAATCAGGATAAACGTAATAAGGCCGATACCTTAATAATGAACTTCTATAACACTAATTGGACTGGAACCAATGAATATTTAACCGCAACAATTGGTTGATTATGGTCAATAATTTAGTAATTTCACTCTTCTACTAGTATTTGATCATTTGTTCCAGTCTAATCACTACTTAATTAATTAGACTATTCAAAATGCCACAATCTCCAGTTATGCTTATCGTAAAATATTTTTGCGACCACATTGACGGGGAAAATTTGAAAAATGTTGGTTGTACTTAGTTTTGGAAACTAGTTATTTATTAATTCCAGCTAGAGTTGCAGTTCTATTAAGTATTTAATTTGAGTTTCCGCTACAGAGCACAGATCAAAATGGTTTCAGTTTAGAATTAGTTTTACCAGGCGGTATATAAACAAAAAATGTCTTCGTAATACACGTAATAAATACACCAGAAAACGTGCACATTTTCTTAAATATATACACAAAGCAACCTTTATATAGTGCCAATAAAATTCATTTGAAACATACCACATACAATTATCAATATTTTACATAGATTTCAGTGTTAATATTTTTGCCAATGGTCACCTTCAATAATTTTTTTGCTAATTTAAGTTGGCATTGTTCAAATACAGCTAAATTTCAGTTGGGGTCCACAAAACTAAACTAAACAAGCAAGAATGTAGAAAAGCAACTGAAATTTGGTATTTTCATAAGATACATTTTTGATTTATAAGTAAAGTAGTCATTATTTCCGTTTTGCTTAAATAGAATCAATTTATTATTATATATTTGTATTAACTTCAATGAGAAGCACAAAGATAATTACAGTTATAAACAATCGGTTTACAAAAACCATTAGCGACTGTCATTATCCGAACAGAGAATACAGAAGGTAGTGAACATCAATAGATAAATTCTTTAGATTAGAGAGTCATATAGATTTTTTTTAGGATTAAGGGGTCTGCAAATTTTAATAATGCCTTAGTACAGTTGCAGTTATTAAGAATATCGCAGAAATTTTCAAATTTCACTAAATTTTGCTAACAAGCTTCGTCTCAGGATTATGTTGCGGAAATCTGATAGGATTATCGAGTTTGCGTGATTGAAGGTAGTGAAGGATCTTTCCATCGTCCACTATAGGAGGAACATCAGCTAATGTAATTATTTTTGGAGTGTAACTTGAATTTAACGACTTTGTAATTAGTAAGACCATTTCCTTTTGGGTGCGAATGAAATAGTTCTGAATGTACTTGAATTTTATTCGATGCCCCTAGACAGCTATTCCATAGAATAATTTAGGTAAAATAACTCCTTGATACAGTCGGCGAAGGTTTTTGGAAGAAGTGCTGTAATCGAGAGACTGGTTAGCATCGAGATGTATTGCACTGCATTGTGACATGCTGCTTTAATGTGATTTTTAAATATCGATTTATCATCAAAAATGACGCCCAGGATTTTGTTGGTTTGCATATTGAGCGTTTCAGATTGCAAAGTAATGAATGTGGTGGGTCTTCAACAAGTTCAGTTTTAGCCCCTTAGATATAAACTATGCCGCTTGTTTATCAGCTACATTTATGGCGTCTTGTATTGATGTAACGTTGATTGCAGCTTTAATGTCGTCTGCGTATGCTACAATGTGACATTGTTATGATAACTTTACGAGGATTTTATCGACACATTTATTATCCAAAGAATAGGACTAATGCATCCACACTGTGGGTTCCAACGTTTGGATATCGAGTGTTTTCATTGTAAAGCTTGCTATGTATAGTGCGAGGTTAGAGGGAGACTCGAGATTATTGTAGTTACTCTGGAGTGTCGTACTTTTTAAAAGTTTGAAGTCGAAAGCTGCTGAGAAATCGAAGCTTAGCAGTAAATCCTGTTGATCGGATACGGTTTTAAACAGTTTGTTCAATGTTGTAGCTGTAGATAGGTGTTTTGAAAAGACGTAAAACCATTTAAAAGAAGCTGTTAACAGTAAACAGAGATCCTTTGAGTTCGATATTTTTTTAGATAGAAAGGATAAGAAATCGTAGATAGGCTCCGACATTGCATGAGTAGGAGCATAGCAGTACGCTGTTTTTTTTGACGGGTTTGATAATTGAAAATATTGAAAAATAGATGAATTTCCCGACTTAATTTAAAAATATTTTAAATTTTTAAAAGAACAGTTTATTATTTAAGCAATCAAAATCAGTTTGAAAACAATCTGTACTCCTTAAAGAAGAACATACTGACATTCAAAGAACTATTATTTACTTCAATGCTTCAGTAAACAACATTTATTTACTACAAACTATATGAATCATGTAGGATGTAATTGACCAAGTAGGGAAAAACTGACTCAATGTCCTCTCCTCAATAGTAGTGCTAAAATACGATCAATATAAGTTTCCTTTTGGAATATAACTGAAGCAAAATATCATTGGTTTTGATAAGACTTGAATTTAGAGAGCAGATGCAATGGGGACATATGCAAATTAGGATTCCATACATTCCATATTCGCGACAAGGGGTTAAATCTATACGCATGTTATACTACAACGCTTTCCTCCAATCATTGTGAAATATTTAGAACAAAAGTAGACTTTTTACAGTGCAATCCTATAAATGAATTCAAATTAAGCATGAACACGTGAAAATATTTATATAAATCTTGTAAAAGCAAACCTAATTTGCGACATGAACTAACGCTGCAATGTTGACCAAGATCTGGAAATTCCATTTTTAAATTGTGTGTTACTATAATGCTTGTATATATATTTTCTATAAAATGCAAGTCATTTTCGAATTAGTTATTAGGATTACATAATAGTTAAAATTAGAAATAGAACTTTCGGTTACTAAAACCTACTGAAATGTGATTTGCTTAAGATTTTTGGTCAAAAGGTAATATTTGAAAACGGGACAAAACTTCAAACAGTTGCAATTGAAAAAGAAGCTGAATGAGGAAATAGTTTGTAGGCCACATTATCGAGCTGATAAATTTGCAAGAGCATCTACACCTTCTTTAGTGGTAACTTTCATAAGCAAGTCCTTTTCAAATGATGTCAATACCAAATATGAAAGTCAGTCCTAAGTAATGGTTGAATGTATAAAATTAAACATCCTTTCACAGAACTGAAAATGTCACCATCAAAATTGGCAGCTAGTAAGTATTGTGTCATTTTGCATAATGCACTACAAGCATGTCTCAATCCTAAATAAATATTATAAGAAAATATATCTTCTCATGGAATATTGTACTTTCTGAAAAATTTGTGCAGAACAACATTCTCTGAAAGTAAGTTTCCCCTAATATTGTAATTTTTCTGAAATAATGACTATTATTTTTAGCTAGAATTCAATATTAATTGAAATATGCTGTGAATTATCAGTGGCGATTCATTGTTGTTGAAACACATTGTCTTCTGATTTATAATGTATTTTGAACCTGGATGAAATTTTTCTATTTGGGCATGTTTCTTAGTGTCATAATTTGTTGACAATGTCAACTAGGAAATCCATCAGTCCTGTAGTCTCTGACTGTTTTCATCTTCTTCTGTCAATTGGTACTCCTCCAATAGTCTTCAATTCATTTATCTTTTAAAGTAATTATATTGCTTCCACATATGAGCAGATTCTAAACTATATCCATGTGAGAATATTAGGAAATGCAAGATAATGTCTCCAGTTGTGAAATTGCTGAATAATATTGATCATATCAAATTTGGTAGCCATGTCCAAATTAGCAAATGTCCTTTTATTTTTTACTTTGCTTCAAACTTCAATGTCATTATATGAGAGATTATCTGAAGGGTGTTCATCAACAACTATGCTTGTCTGCAATAAAGCTTTCATGAAAATTTCATTTATGATCACAATTATCAGGGAAGTCTGATTATAAATGAATTTCAAGACAAACAACTTGTCTTTTTTATTCTACACAGAAAATGTACTCATACATAGAACTGTTCATTTTTTCTTGGCTTTGACAATTTACATACTATTTTATAACAAGGAGTTGTACAAAAATGCACCATTACTTCTTGCCTGCACATACAACAAACTTCACATTTTACTATATTTTAATTAAAAGTTTAAAAGAAACACAAAGTGACGAAATGAACTTGGACCAACACAATTTTTAAGATCACCCAGTAAAAAGTGAAGCTATCACACAAGAAAAAACAGCTTGTTTGACATTGCTGTTTAGACAAAGCTAAAATTAACAGTAATAATATTATAGTAATAAAGATAACACAAGCACACTAGTACATATGAGGGTATTAAAATCAACAACTATTTACAGGCTAAAAGAACACATTATAGTTAAAAAGAAATTACTAGGCATAACAGACAATTAGTTGCTGATGTCATGATTGTGTTTTGATTTGTTCCAGGGAAAAGAGAAAATAAATATTTTGCTCTTACCCCTACAACACATTTAATGAAAACTATTTAGCAGAATTACTCAATAAAATTACTGAAAGATTAGATGCCTTTTGCCAATGTCAGAGAACAATTAATGCAGATCACAAAGAGGATCTTTTGCCTCCTTCTCAATCTACCTCATCCAATGCTGGCCAACTCCTATTGAACAAACTGCTTCTTGATGATATCCTTTCTTCTCCTCACACCATCCATAGACTGCCTTGAGCTCAAAGTCCTTAACCAGAATCTCCTCAAATTTGACAATCTTTACTTTTATCTCTGAACAGCACTCTCTAAGCACATCCACATCTTTATCTCATCAGTCATATTTGAATAGACTTCAACAATCAGAGCTTCCCACTCTCATGAGCTACAGTATTCCACATATACCTATCCAGAAATGCTAAGCCACAGAACAATCAACAATATGCCTCTAAGGGAAGACAAAAACCAACCAAGTAATCTCAAACACATAGATGAGATCAACAGCTTACAATTGTCTTTTATAGCCTTCTCATTTCAATCCACTGTTTACAAGCCTGAATCAGACTTTGATTGTATGCCCCTCACACTTTATATCCTAAATTGCACTCAACTCCAGTGACTGTTCACAATCAAACCATTACTGAAGTTATTCAGCCATCTCATCAGTGACCTATCATGCTCACAAATTTATGCACAGCAGATATTGCACTATGTTTACCTAATTCAGCTGTGCTGATTATTAGATCATACTTCCAGAAAATTACTCATCTCTGTATCAATGATATTCAACAACTCTTACATCAACTTGAAGTCTCCAGTGTTCCACATTCTCCCAATCAACAGCAGCAGCTCAAAAATGACATCACCCTAGCCTCAGGTATACTTTCTGATAACAATTAAATACTGTCAAACTTGCTGAATTCTTAAACCTTAGCACATCACACATTTCCTGTATGCATTTTTCTGCTTTTTGATACATTTATTGATACAACAACCAACATCTTTTTTGCTACTGACACTATGTATAGTTATCACAATGCAAGTATTAACCTAGAATTGATATTTTTCAATTTATTTTATATCCTATGAAACAAGTCCTTTGTCAAGTTCAAGTTACTTGTACAAAGTTTGAGTTTTTGCATTTCAAGTTCAAGTTTGGGTATTTTTTAAGGAAAATTCTGAGTTGAATTGAGTTTTTTTCTAATTCCAAGTTTTTTACAGTACAAAGCTCTAAGCTAAAAATAGTTCTTTGCAATTATGAAAAAAATTAAAATTTTGAATAACTATATTTTATGGTTTTTTTTATCTAGTTCAAGTTTGAGTTTTTATTAACCTAGAATTGATATTTTTTAATTTATTTTATATCCTACTTCAGGATTTTTGAGTCAAGTTCAAGTTACTTGTACAAAGTTTGAGTTTTTGCATTTCAAGTTCAAGTTTGGGTATTTTTTAAGGAAAATTCTGAGTTGAATTGAGTTTTTTTCTAATTCCAAGTTTTTTACAGTACAAAGCTCTAAGCTAAAAATAGTTCTTTGCAATTATGAAAAAAATTAAAATTTTGAATAACTATATTTTATGGTTTTTTTTATCTAGTTCAAGTTTGAGTTTTTATTATTTCTGTTTCAAGTTGTTCTATTCAAGTTTTGCAAGCTTATTTGAGTTTGAGTTCTTAACATTCTGAGTACTTGAAAGATGCAATACATTAACTTTGTTGGTCTTCTATGATCCTAGTTTTTCCAGATTGCTTCATTGATCTTTGCTTGTATCAGGTTGTTTATGCAGACAGATGAGCAGTAAGTTAGTTTATAGAGTAACTTTGTCAATAGCAAAACATTGACTGCTTTGGTTTTATCAAAGAGGGACGTCTTTCTTTTTGTAAAAAAATTTAAGGTTAATTTGCTCTCAGCCATAAAATTATCTCAATAAAAAATGTTGATGCCATTTGTGTTTAGCTTTATGCCTAGTAACATAATTTCATAATGGATTTTATTGCAATCAGCTGTCCAATTCTTTCCACAGTTATTAAAATGGAATACACATTGTTTGATTAAAAAAGATATCCATCAAATTCTGAAATGAGATCAGTGCAGAACAGGAACCAATTTGCTATAATATTTGTTATATTTGAAGTATTATACATTTTTACTAAATTATAATCTCTGCAATGTCTACATTCAAGTGGATGTCATGCATCAATAATTTTGCTGAATTTTTTTAAATGATTTTCACAACAAGTTTCAGTGGATCACTTCATGTAGTAAATAACAATCTCATGTTTTTCATAAATTTAGTTCCTGGAAAATAAAATAATGTAAAAACTTAATTCCTGTTGAAATTTAAATGAAAATTTTTTAGCAATTGAAACAAGTCCTCTAAATGAATAGTTAGCATTTTCAAGGAGTGCTCAAAAAGCACTTGAACACTGATCATTCCATGTCAGACATCAATTCTCAATCTCAAACCCATGCATTTTTGACTACAAATAATTTTTTTCCTAATTTCTAAAACCTATTTTAAGAAAGACAATCTTGGCTACTCTGTCTGTGCATCATTGAAACTTCACTGCACATCTTCTGAAATCATTAATTGCAGAAAATATGCAAAACTGCTTGACTCAATTATTTCCAGTTGGGATGCAGAGACAGCAAGGTTGATTGAGCTACAATACAGCAAAATTGGAAGAAAACATTACAGACATACATGATTTTAAAGAGCAAAACTTATGAGGCACAATTCACAACATTGAAAATATCATTGGCTTACCAAAATCATCAATCCACAACATTTTTCAAGTTCACCTGAAACTCAAGAAATTTTTTGTCAATTGTTGCCATAAACTTTCATTTAAAAGTAACTGATTGCAATACTCTAAGACAAGCATATGCATCACATTTGTAAGATAGGAGATGAAATTTGATTCATATTTCATCAAAATGTAAGTATGTGTGAAACATGCTCTCATTTGGAAACAAAAACAAAGAAATTTCAGCTTTCTCATTCAAAAGCACACAGAATCTCAAAAGTGCTGATAATGTAACTGCAAAGAAATTTCAGACTTTAAAAAAATACAATATTAGTAGAGTGATAAAAGATACAGACATTTTTATTTATAAATCTGTCATCCTCATTGTGACATATTCCTTAAATGAATTTAGTTGGGTTTGTTATTCAAACAAGACCAAGACTTTTCAGTAGTAATTGATATTTTCCTCTGATCAGGAATTTCCTTTCTAGCTTTCTCAACAACTTGTAGTACATCTTGGTATCATTTTTCATTCTTTAAAACATGGAGAAAGTTATGGCATAATTTCACTCCACCAATTCTTCACTTAATTACCACATATGGTGTCCAAGAGTCTTAAGTGCTTTTCCTGCTAATAGTCCATCATGCTGTGAAACCTCATGAAGTCTCTCAACTAACAGCAGATCATTTGCTGGAGCACTTTTTGGATTTGGACAAACTAGCCACCTTGCACATACAATGACACTGTGAATACAATGAACCTTAGTACATTATCAATTTGATATTTCATTCCAATATATTTTTTAGACTTGATTTTGTCAGACAGAAGTGTCATTTTGATAACATAGAGGAGGTTAGACATCCACCGAGCTCTATGGATAACACCAGCAAGATTCACAGAAAAGTTTTCTGGCTCAGTGCCCCTAGTAACCAAAAGGAGGCAAAGTTAAACAATTTATTTATAATCTCATTTTGCAAAAGGTTGCTGCAATGAGTCATGCAACTGATCTTTATCAATTGGCATTTCTGGATAGTAAAAGCAGCTTCTATTTTCAGTTTCCTGTAAAGAAAAACTTGTCTTGAACCTAAAGATTTACAAACATTAAAAAAATACAGCTACTGTCAGAAATAAATTTCAATAAAAATTTAGTTCTCCCAAAATTTTATAAAACTACCCTGACAGAAATTATGATATTAGGTCCAGCAGAAGTCTCCACTTTGAGGAAATCCCAACAGTGATTTAGGATTACTTCACAGATGTGTCTCTGGCAGGCAAGCCATAGCAGAGGAAGGGCCAAACATTTTTGCAATGAAACACAAGCTGCAGTTGGAGCTCCTTAACATTTAAAATGTTTAAGGTACATATAGTCAAAATTTTGCTTTTCTATTAGATGCAGTGGTGTCAAACACCACTGCAATGATATTATCTCCACACGTTCATTCATCAAGGTGTTTCTTTGTTTCACATGATACTACAGGACCATAAATCAATCCCTCTTCCTTTGTTGAAAATGGAAGTGATGGAACTCTGAGAAGCTTTGTTCCTTTAACCCTGGATACAAGGATTGCCAAATGCTCATCAACACCATTTGAATCAAGAGTTTCTATCAAATTTCCATCCCAGTGCACAAGCATTTAATTTGAAGGGTTCAAGTTTGTGAAATGAAAATTTGGGGTAAATTTTGTCTATATTTTCAAAGATATTTTTAGATGATCTCGCCCACCCATGCATACAACATAAAATAGAAATGTTGTACAATCTTAGTAAAATTTTAGTTTAAATTTTAAGGAAGGTCGAAATTCCTAATATTGGCTATAGACCTGACAATTGACATGTGCAAATATATTTTTATGAAAAATCAAGCACTACCACAACATAACTCTTCTGATCCCTTTTGCTATTACATTTTTGTATACCTACTTAAGGAAGTAAACAATTTTAATAATAATAGTTATAATAACTAATGGAAAACCAGTTGGAAATTAATTATTTTAAAATCTATAAATGCTTAGCTCTCTAAATCTTAATGAGAACTAAGAAATGTTAAGATAACCTAAATTATGTGAAACAGCTAATTTTTTTTCTAAGTACCATTAACAGAATGTAAGAAAAGCAAAATTGTTCAGGTTTTTAATTATAGATCATTTAAAATTGTTTATCAAGTCTCAATTTTGTCCATTATCTGTGATATAATTATAGAAGTCTGCTTTATACATTAGACATCACCTCATCAATAAGATTAATTTATTTTAATATTCTACTTCCATCTATTCTTTGCAGTTCTCTTGTACTCTAGCAACAATGCAAAATATTTTTCTATAATGCCCTGATTTTTCTTAGTTATATATTGTATTTTGAAAATTATTTAAATTTTAAAAAAAGTGTCAATATGAGTAAGCAACATAATTTGCAATAAATTGAAGACATAAATTTTTAGTATTGGCAGGTTGCAAGTGAGCTTAAGTTAGTCACATTCTGAGTACTAGTTGCTAATTGACTCATTGGAAGGTTGGATATAATGCAAATAATTGTGCATATGTAACATTGGAAATATTGGTGGCATACTTATGCATATGCAGTCTGCTTGTCATTGAAATATGGCATGGGCAGCATATTGAGGGAGATCAGCTCAATGGGAAACCATTACTTAGTTTCAATTACTCTGCTACCAGCCTACATAATGTGTGAGAAGTTGTTTGATCTTTAGGATAAGTAAAGTTCTAACCAATAGCAAGTGGGAGTCCTTTTCCTTACTTATTTCTAAGTGGTTGTCTAAGACTGTTAGGCTTTACACATTTTTTGTATTAATAAAGAGTTTTCGATGGAATATTTCCTGACAGAAAATTAAATTTTACGAAATTCTAACCGTAATTATACATACCACTTTTCAATATTTTGAAAGAAATTCTTAAATTATTAGTAAACCACTAAATTATATTTTTAATGAATACATCAAACAAAAAATTTTCTCTGACATTCTAAAAATAGCTACCATAACACTGGCTTTTAAAATATTTGATTAAAATATTGCCTTTTATAGACCAATCTTGATAAATTCCTCAATTAGTAAAATATTTGAGAGACTTTTTATCAAATTTACAAACATATGAAAAATATAATCTAATTTATGATGCACAATTTGTATTTTGAAAACATTGTTTTTTCTGTATTCAGACATATATATATATATATATATATATATATATATATATATATATTTGAAACTTCCAACACAGGTAAAAATGTAGACCAAATTCGATTGCTAAGAATCATCTTCATTATGGCAAATGCGGTAAATAAATATTTTATTAATACAATAGAAGAAGCAAACCTTTTCTTGAATTTTCTAAACAACATTTTACCTGAAATTCAATTTACAATGGAATGCGAAAACAAAAACAAACTTTATTTCCTAGATGTTACAATACACAATTTTAAAAATCATTATGAAACAAGTTGGCATGTATAATCAATAAACTCACCCTATACCTACCATATTTTTCGAATTGCAGTAAGTCATACAAATTTAACACAATTGCAGCATTATTTAATCGAGCAAAATGTACATCATCAAACTACGAACATCTAAAGAATCAACAGATACAATTTTCGAAATCTTAAACGACAATGGTTATCCCATTAAACTTATTAAAAATATTAAAAACCAAAATGTTTAAAGAAAGTAACAAAGAACAATTTCATGAAGGAGACAATGATAAGAACAATATATGTCCAAAATATTTAGAACTTTCATATTTATGCAACCAAGTTAAAATTTTCAAAGAAAGAATCAAAATATTGTGCACAAAATTAAAATTCACTGATATTGTATCAAACTTCACATCATATGCAACAAAGAACATCATCAACGACAAATATCTTATCCCTAAGAATTTAGTTTCTTCTGTTATTTATAAATATGAATATGATTATTACAGTAAAGCATACATTGGGAAACTACGAGACATCTGGTAACAAGGATGAAAGAGCAATTAAAAGGACATTTAAATTCTGAAATCATGAAATCAAGGAAGTAAATTTTAAAATTACATCATAAAATTGAAGAACCAATTTTTATTAAAGCTGCTAACAAAGAATTACTTAATAAAGAAAGAAAGATAACATCAATAATTAAAGATTTATAGTGAATGCAATATATTTATCATTGCGTTTAGTCTAGTTTATTGTAAAATATTTATTTACCGTATTTGTTATACTGACGATGGTTCTTCGCAGTCGAAACTGTTCTCAATTTTTAGCTGCGTTGGAAGTTTCAAATATTTCAATTCTCAATATTCTTTCATTTATATATATATATATATATATATATATATATTAGGAAGTCCTTATTTGAGGTCAAAAAATATTTTTGAATTTTTTTACACAGATCATGTCAAAAGTTTGCAATTCCTATAAAAAGAGGTATTGTGAAATATTATTTGCAAAATATGACGATGTAGAGTTAGCTGAAGCCACCTTAATTTCAGGCTTGGGTTGTACCATGTGGGTTGTAAGAGCCCTATAAATTTGTTTTTTTGATCCAAATTTCTTGTCTTTATTTGTGACAGAATCCAATCACTATGGGTGAACAGTTTTTTCATTGTCTACAGTGTTCGCAAAATTCCATTGTCATTAATGCCACATTCTATTAAGTGCCTATTTATGGCCTAATCGATATCACACGTTTCTTGTGTACATGTAGGTGGATATATTCAAATATTTGG
This sequence comes from Hofstenia miamia, assembly GCA_900660155.1. NCBI lineage: Eukaryota > Metazoa > Xenacoelomorpha > Acoela > Hofsteniidae > Hofstenia > Hofstenia miamia. Next base: position 572,983 of record CABFPE010000093.1, read on the forward strand.
TCCACATAACATTATATTTGCATTGCATGTGTGCATATAGTTGGCTGCAAAAAAAAATGAGACTGAACACCTATTTTTTCACGCTTTGTGGAAACGTATTGAGACGTTTTAGAGGAAAACTATAAAATAAAAGACAACGAGAATTTTGTCAACTTTAAAATGGTCAAACAAAAAAGTTAATTAATTAAACTGGTACTTCGTAATTATTTGAAAACACTTACCAAACAAATTGTTTTGCTTTGCAAAGTTTCTACTTGATTTCTTCGGAATGGAAACATTGGAACAGCTTGAAAATGCCTTTGCAACATCGCAAATTTCTCGATCAACTTATTTTCGAAAGCTGAAAANATATATATACATATGTCTATATATATATATAATATACTTGTTTATTTATTTGTATATAAAATGTATATATCATATATAAATGCATTCCTATATAGGAGATAGTTTTGTCAGTAATTATTGTAAATTTTTTCAAGGGAATACTTTATGCAAATTGAACCAGAAATTTTTTTTATCTTTAAATGTTTTTTTGTTCAGTGAAAAGTCATAGAATTTCATTTGTATAACTGAAATATTTTGCAAGAAATATTTAAGTAAGCTTTGCTCGGGGTGCAATTGCACCCAAAAAGTGACGAACAGTTAAAAATGTTGTATTGCAAAAACACACTAACTTACATGTGTGCGAAAAGAATGGCACATTGGACGACATTAGTTTTCATTATCACGTGCAAGTTACTATTGGATAATTATCATCAAGTAGTCTACTTTTGCTCTTGCTGTCATAAGTGGCATAATTTTTATATAATCAAATAAATTCATTTTCAGGGAAGTTTTAAAAGAATTGAAGCAATGTTAGATTGGGCTTAGATAACGTCAAGGCTTGAAGCGGGTGTCACAAAAAATTGACCCAAATCATTTCGATATTTTGAACATATAACATGATTCAATTCAGATGTATAAAATAATTTAAAAAAGCAACCCGACCCATAGGTCAGCGTGGATAATCCTTTTAATCAAGATAGGATTCGAATTTTCTGCCTGTGTATGTACGACTTAAATATTTGGACAAGAAAAACTTTAGTCTGTAAACATGGATTAGTGAAACTAAAAAAACAATAAAAATTGTAACAAATTGTAGTACACAAATTGCTGTTTACATCAATAGCCATGTGCATTATCATTATTGTTGTTGTCAAAGATTTAATTTATGAAATCGAAATTTGGAATATATTTTAAAAGGATATTGCTTTGAATCTTTATTTCAGAATATTTACAGCGTATTCTTCGATGTTTGCATACAATATTCAGTATGTGAAATAAAGTGTTGATTAAGTGTTACTAATTTGATTAGGTAACACAGAACTTGCAGAAGGAATAGAACATTGCACACTAAAGATAAATATTTTTCGCTTTAAATGAAATTTTCGTTTCTTTTATTAAAATATGGAGAAAAGGCTAAATATTGCCCTCCAACACAAATCTGACTCAACTAGCCCAAGTTTTAAGATACAGTCTAATTTTTTTCTAGCATGACAAATATTGATTTTGTGTTATGATTTACTTTGTTTCCCTCTATATACTCATCCATTCAACAAAGAAATGTTTTTCAATGATTTTCATTTGGTATTATTTTTAATTTATAAATCTACAAACGCAATTGAGCATGTGCTTAGAACATGTAATTCCTACAAAGATTGTTACAAACTGTACAAAGATGAACCCACTTGCTGTTTACAGTCAAAACTCTGTTGTTCAGTACATCAGAGGATAATTGATGGTGCAAGCTGTAATTTTCACTCAGACTGCCTATCTCAAACACACGACATGGCTTGCTGCAATGGACACTGCCGCAAATCACGCATCTGTTTGAGTAAGTATTTTATTACAAAATAGCAAATAAGAATAAAGTCAGCATCTCTTGAAAATACTGTTTTTTACTATTAATAGCCAAGAAACAAAAATTTGCACAAATTTAATTTTGAACAAATATGAAATTTTGCAGAAAGTTGAATCGAAATATTGATATATATATATATTTACTTTAGTATCTTAATATGAATTTATGTCTGCAATATGGTTCCTTACGTCTGCGCTTATTGAAGTTGTCTGGTTTGACCAAAGTAACTCCTAACATGTTTTTTAGATGTGTAATTCAACAGTGAATTTAAAAGAAAATATTTTCTAAGCAAAAGCCACTTGGAAAAATTTATTACTATGATAATATCTTTGCAACGAGAATTATAAAGCTATTTGCATTGATAGTAAAGGGCTAGATTATACATATAAAAACAAAATATTCATGTTTATAGGGCATTTACATTCATGTTTATAGGGCATTTACAAAACATACAAAATTAATGCATAGAAATTCAACATTAATATATTGTTTTCTGAAATGTTTTAAATTTCCCACGTCATTCATCAATGGACAATGAAACTAAGTAATGACAAATCTATTTACCACTCTCACTCTCCTCTGTGTAATCAATTGCCTAGCACAAGGGATTATAGAACCTTTGAGAAAATGCCTCGACAATTCCGATTGTTACATCCCATTTCCGGATTATCCAATGTGCTGTCTAAAGTCAGAAATATGCTGCAAACCATTAGAGGCTCAGTATGACGGCAATGTTTGCAAATATAATGGGCAATGCACATTATATGGATCTCTTACATGCTGCAGAGGAAAATGTTTAAAGGCATCAGTTTGTTTGGGTATTCATTAGTCGTATTTTTTTATAATCTAGCATTATTTTTTCTTTTTTTACACATGAAAGTGGTTTATACCAATAAGCCTTATGTATTATACTTTTGTATAGCCGTTCAAAAGTAGAAAAATTATTGGGTCAGATCCATTTATTAACATTAAGTTTCCAACATTTTATTTTATGCTAGAGTATATGTACTTAAATATTATTTTCAAAAAATTTAGATCTTTGACTTAGTTATATTTTTTAATTTTTACTAGTGTTTAATCTGGCAAGTGAGAATCTGCAATATAACGTACTTTCATGCAATTCTAAGTTTAGATGATGTATTTTAACATCTCAATTATGTTCTAAAGGAAAAACTCTTCTGTGCCGTTTTATTACTAAGCTTTGTAAAAATAATCATATCAAAGTTATTGGTGTTTAGAAGATCAAACTGTATCATTGCAACAAGAAATTGAACATTATTTCTACGCATTGGACGTACACTTTTTACAGTTTTTGCTAAATTTAGTCTTGTTTTTAATACTTGCAAGAAAATATGATAATTTGGACTTTTTGTCTTTCTCTCAGGTTTGAAGAAGGCATGTGCTTCCCGTTACCTGCGCCTATGCTTACACAACCTCTTAGTTTGATATTGAATTTTTTTCGCTGACAAACGGATGTTTGCATTAAGAACTTAACTATCTTTTTAATTTACAAGAGTAGTCTTTGTACCTATTAGTTGATAACTTTTTTCATGACATAGACCCATCATTTACATAAAGTGCAGTAGATAAAATGACACAAATTCCAATTCATTTGACAAAAGAGATGGAGGGATAAAGCCCCCATAATCGGATTTGTGCTATCTAGGATGGTTCTCTAGTATATACAACTAACTTGAATCATTCAGGTAAAGATTCTGTGGGAAATAAATTAAAATATGAGGTCTACTTCTCCCCTGAATATGAAAATATATTGCCCTATCTCCTTGCCTAGCCTTGTTTAGAAAGAAGTGTAAATGAAAAACGTTTAGTTTTGCGTGATTTTAATGGAATTGGCTCGTATGACTCCAGTGCAACTCATATTCCTCGTATTTTTTGGTACTTGATTTGTATCACATTGATAGGTATAGGAATTGCTCTGTTAGTGACAGGAGCAAGGTCGGCATATGAAGTACTACAACGATATTTCACAACGACATGGGGATTTAATGGTCCTATTGATTGTGCTAGTCCTTGTCAAAATCAGAGGAGAATTATGCCTTTACCGCCTACATATGAACAGGTTCTAGCAGAGAAACAACATGAAGAAGAAGTTAGAGCTGTTCCACCAACTACTTCTCAACTACAAACAAGGTATTTCATTTATATCAATATTGAATTCAATATAAAGATTATGAATATTATTTTGTTTCAAGTGTATTCTATGAAATTTGTGATTGATTTAGGTGCTAAAATTCTATTTTAATAACTACTTTTAATATATATATATATATATATATATATATATAGTGGCAAGCAAAGATATATGATTACTTTGGAATTACTTGGGCTTCTATATAAATTGGGCATAAAATGTGTTCTGAGTTTCATATAGGTCACAACAATAGACAAACCTATCCTGCTTAAACAAATATACATTCACAGTGCAAGGAAGAAAAACTATGACTGGGCAATTCCAAAAGGTGTATTTTCTTCTGCTTAAACAATTCCGTTGTTGATTTGCTTTTATGCTTTGGGTTGTGTTATCTGTTACATCACCCATCCTCTGTTGCGCTTCATTTGGAGGACAGATACTCTTAGGTTTTCCTGCAAAATGTTTTGATGCAACTGGAAGATCATCTTTCTGTTGATGACAGCAATCTGTTCCAGCCAGGAAAGCAGGGCCAAGCTATGATATCTCCACCACCATATTTAGCAGTTGAGATGACATTTTAATTTTTGTATTTTCAGTCCGCAAAATATTTTGCCAGTAATGCTGTGAAGCACCGAGGTGTTCTTTGGCAAACTTGAATCGTGCAGCATTAGTTTTTTCAGCAACTATATATATATATATATATATATATGTATATATATATATATATATATATATTTGAAACTTCCAACACAGGTAAAAATGTAGACCAAATTCGATTGCTAAGAATCATCTTCATTATGGCAAATGCGGTAAATAAATATTTTATTAATACAATAGAAGAAGCAAACCTTTTCTTGAATTTTCTAAACAACATTTTACCTGAAATTCAATTTACAATGGAATGCGAAAACAAAAACAAACTTAATTTCCTAGATGTTACAATACACAATTTTAAAAATCATTATGAAACAAGTTGGCATGTATAATCAATAAACTCACCCTATACCTACCATATTTTTCGAATTGCAGTAAGTCATACAAATTTAACACAATTGCAGCATTATTTAATCGAGCAAAATGTACATCATCAAACTACGAACATCTAAAGAATCAACAGATACAATTTTCGAAATCTTAAACGACAATGGTTATCCCATTAAACTTATTAAAAATATTAAAAACCAAAATGTTTAAAGAAAGTAACAAAGAACAATTTCATGAAGGAGACAATGATAAGAACAATATTTGTCCAAAATATTTAGAACTTTCATATTTATGCAACCAAGTTAAAATTTTCAAAGAAAGAATCAAAATATTGTGCACAAAATTAAAATTCACTGATATTGTATCAAACTTCACATCATATGCAACAAAGAACATCATCAACGACAAATATCTTATCCCTAAGAATTTAGTTTCTTCTGTTATTTATAAATATGAATATGATTATTACAGTAAAGCATACATTGGGAAACTACGAGACATCTGGTAACAAGGATGAAAGAGCAATTAAAAGGACATTTAAATTCTGAAATCATGAAATCAAGGAAGTAAATTTTAAAATTACATCATAAAATTGAAGAACCAATTTTTATTAAAGCTGCTAACAAAGAATTACTTAATAAAGAAAGAAAGATAACATCAATAATTAAAGATTTATAGTGAATGCAATATATTTATCATTGCGTTTAGTCTAGTTTATTGTAAAATATTTATTTACCGTATTTGTTATACTGACGATGGTTCTTCGCAGTCGAAACTGTTCTCAATTTTTAGCTGCGTTGGAAGTTTCAAATATTTCAATTCTCAATATTCTTTCNATATATATATATTAGGAAGTCCTTATTTGAGGTCAAAAAATATTTTTGAATTTTTTTACACAGATCATGTCAAAAGTTTGCAATTCCTATAAAAAGAGGTATTGTGAAATATTATTTGCAAAATATGACGATGTAGAGTTAGCTGAAGCCACCTTAATTTCAGGCTTGGGTTGTACCATGTGGGTTGTAAGAGCCCTATAAATTTGTTTTTTTGATCCAAATTTCTTGTCTTTATTTGTGACAGAATCCAATCACTATGGGTGAACAGTTTTTTCATTGTCTACAGTGTTCGCAAAATTCCATTGTCATTAATGCCACATTCTATTAAGTGCCTATTTATGGCCTAATCGATATCACACGTTTCTTGTGTACATGTAGGTGGATATATTCAAATATTTGGTCCACATAACATTATATTTGCATTGCATGTGTGCATATAGTTGGCTGCAAAAAAAAATGAGACTGAACACCTATTTTTTCACGCTTTGTGGAAACGTATTGAGACGTTTTAGAGGAAAACTATAAAATAAAAGACAACGAGAATTTTGTCAACTTTAAAATGGTCAAACAAAAAAGTTAATTAATTAAACTGGTACTTCGTAATTATTTGAAAACACTTACCAAACAAATTGTTTTGCTTTGCAAAGTTTCTACTTGATTTCTTCGGAATGGAAACGTTGGAACAGCTTGAAAACGCCTTTGCGACATCGCAAATTTCTCGATCAACTTATTTTCGAAAGCTGAAAAAAATTCGACAAGGAGAATCTCTCAAAAGAAGAAAAGGAAGTGGACGCCCTCGAAAAATTATTGGAAAATTCATTCAGAAAACAGTCGCAATTGCTCTCAAAAATCCCTATATTTCTGGGAAAAAAATTGCAAACCGACTTCAAACTGAAGCCGACATCTCTGTGCATGAAACCACAGTTCAGAGAACACTGAAAAAAAGTGGAGTTACAAAAATTGACAGAAAAAATCGACTTCTGATTACAAAAGAACATCAAGAAAAAAGATTAAATTTCGTGAAAGATTGGAAAGACTACACTTTTGAAGATGTTTGGATAACTGATGAGTGCGTATTTCAACTACACAGAAACAAAGTACAAGTGTGGTCGTCAAAGAAATGTCCAAGACC
>CABFPE010000093.1:580088-592551 GCA_900660155.1 Hofstenia miamia
AGTGTGGTCGTCAAAGAAATGTCCAAGACCAACAAAAGCGGTTCCAAAGTTCGACCAAAAAATTATGGTTTGGGGAGCACTTTCCTATCGTGGGTTTTATTTGAAAATTTTAGACGGAAAAGCCACAATCGACAGTCAAAGATATTGCCAAATTATAGCTGAATTTATGCCTTATGCTGATGCTTTATATGATGATGGATGGATACTCCAACAGGACGGAGCAACCCCGCACACGTCAGCAAAGACAAAAAATTGGTTTTCTGAAAATAATATCCAGTTTTTGCAATGGCCACCAAGTTCTGCTGATCTTTCTCCAATCGAAAACGTGTGGCAGATATTGAAAAATGACGTTGAGAAGAAAAATCCGAAAAATATATCCGATTTAAAAGAAAAAATCCAAGAAAGTCAACACATTTTGACATCTGAAATGAAGTCCAATTAAATGAAATCAGTTTCAGTTCGTTTGAATGAAGTTATTTCTACAGGAGGAAAACAAATTACTTTGATGCTTTTTACTTATAGTCCTTTAATGTATCTTTAAAATCTTACCTTTCTTGAGTTGTTACGTTCAGTAGTACAAAAGTAATATGCCTTTTTTCTAGTCTCATTTTTTTTGCAGTCAACTATATTATAAACATTTGGAATTAAAAAATTTTTTTGATTTTTAAAAAATATATATTTTTTCAATTTTACTAAAGTGTTAAAAGAAACTTTACCAATAGATGTCTTTGCCACATGATTAGCATCGCCAACCACAGGTAGAATTCAATACATAAAGAAATAGATTACAGAATGTAAAGAATTCTCAAGAATGCAAAGCTTCAAAAGCTGCCCAGACCTGTTTAGATTGTACATCACTTTGTAGTTTAAAGTAGAAACGCTTAGAAAATAGTGACAATTACTTGCGAGTTTGAAGTAAAAGAAAAGTACAGGAATGAACAAAAGAGATTAACTGGCTGAATTTTTTTGCTGATCTTCCAAAATATAAATGCAGCAGACATTACTAGAAAACAATAAAAATTGTTATAAATTTTTTTCCAATGCAGCACAAAGTCTAGAACATAGTGTAGGTGCACTGACTTTAAATCGTTCAAGCATTAGAACAAATGTATGCAGCAGCAAGTCTTTTGAAGATATTTCGAAATTTAAGCCACATTCTTGTTTCACTGTTCACTGGCACAGCAAATTGATGAGGGATGTTACTGGAAAAACCTTTGTGCATAGATTACCAGTTCTTGTCTCAAGTAATGGTGCCTCCAAACTTCTTGCAATTGCTAAGATTTCCTCCAAGGCAGGTGATGTACAAGCAAGGGTTGTTATCAATAAGTTGCAACAATGCAACATTACAGAGAATGTGCATGGCATTTGTTTTGAAGCCGCCAGCTCAAACAATGGCTGCTACTCAGGAGCCTGCGTAAAAATTAAGCAAGGTTTCGAAAAAAGCTTACTACATTTTGCCTGCAGTTATCACATTTTAGAAATTTTGGCTGGGGTTGCATTCAAAGAAGCAATGAGGAGCTTATCTGCTCCTGAACTCTGTTGTCTAAAAAATTTCATGATAAATGGCAAACGATTGACAAGCAGAAGTATGAAGATGAAAGAATTAGTGCTGCCTGTTAAAAATGAAGTCACTAAATTCATTAGTAAGTTGCTTGTAGATTCACAATTATGAGATAACTACAGAGAAGTACTTGAGTAGACCTCTATCTTTTTGGGCAGACATTTCTGTGCTCCAGGTGCAATGCACCACGCCTGTTGAATGGAAAGATTATTCAGACTAACACTAAGAAAGAGTCAAGGACTAAGAAATCTTTGTATTTTCAATGCGACCATACATGTGAATGCTTGTGCACTTGCTGTGAGAGCACCAAGTGAAGATCTAAAGTTATTAAGATGAAAAAATTTCTAAGGCGACGCTTCAAAAAATTTCTGAACATTTCAGGTATTTATCAGAAGAACTAGATGCTTTGGCTTTCTTTGATGACACTGTGTCAATAGAAGAAAGAAGCCAAATGATATTGGCCATGAAAACATTTAATGGAGATGAAAATTCTGTTAAGCCAATCAAGATAGACATTGATAAATTGCACGAGAAGGCCTTACAATATTTTGCTTCAAAGAACACTACATATATATATATATATATACAGTAGCGGCCAAAAGTCTGAGCCCACCCGTCACTGACAGCCATATATCATGCTATATTCATTTTCTCCGCTTTGGGTGCAAGCAATATATTATCATTTAAAATTTGCCGCCATTTGATGCAAAATGCTTTGATCTGCGTTCTGTTTCAGCACATGCGGCGTGCCTGGATGGAGCTCTCTGTAGGCAAGCGTGCGCAGATTCAGCTCTTGGTTGAAGATGGATACAGTCAACGGCAGATCGCCAAGAGACTGGGAGTTTCAAGAGGCGCTGTCCGCCGTCACTTGGCTCGGTCTGCTACAGAAACAAGCCCGCTTAGGTCAAGAAAACGGACTGGGAGGCCGCGGAAAACAACCGAGAGGGATGACAACGCAATCATCCGAATGGCCAAAAAGTCGCCAAGATCTTCAGCACGCAAAATTTGTGCACAGCTGCCCCAACAAGACAAACCCAGTGTGCGTACTGTTCGCAGGCGACTACTGGTGGCTGGTTTAAAAGGCTGCCGCCCAGCAAAGAAGCCCCTGTTGTCCGCCAAGAACATTAAGGCACGACTCGCGTTCTGCAGAAAGTATCGGGGTTGGACAGCAGCAGAGTGGGAAAAGGTGCTCTTCTCAGACGAGTCAACCTTCTCACAATTCCACTGCTTTACCCGTTATGTGCGTCGTCCAGTTGGGGCAAGATTCCAGAACAAATACTGCACCAGCAGAGTGAAGAAAGCACCAACCATTATGGTATGGGGCGCCTTCTCTGGGAGTGGAGGTCGTGGGCCACTGTGGATCATGCCACCAGGAACAACGATCACTGGGACAGTGTACCAAAAACTGTTATCTGAGAAGCTGATCACATGGATGGATGTTCTGGGCGCCAGTCACTTCCAGCATGATGGCGCACCATGCCATACTGCAAATGTTGTAAGAAATTGGCTGGCTCAGCAGGAGATTCCAGTTCTTGGCCCATGGCCAGGCTCGTCACCTGACCTGAACCCAATTGAAAATCTTTGGGTTCAGATGAAGCAGAAGGTGGGTGAGCACAACCCCACTTCACAGGAGCACTTGAGGGAGATTATCAAGAAGGTGTGGACCACAGAAATGACACTGGAGGCCTGCCAAAAACTTGCTCACTCCATGCCGAGGCGCATTGAAGCTGTTCTGGCTGCCAAGGGACAGCACACAAAATACTGATAAAACTGTGGAAAAACTTTTTCTTTTCTTCTGTTGCATGAAAGTTACGAAATATACTTTGTTTGAACAAATTGGTAAGACAAATTATTACTCATTATCAAATATAGGGGTGGGCTCAGACTTTTGGCCGCTACTGTATATATACATACAGTATTGTCCAAAAAGATCCGCCCACTTCATAAAATATATAGAAAAATGAAAATACTGTCTAAATATCACTCGCGAATTCATTATTACAAATCGTGGTTTAAAAATATAATCTGCAACAAAATTTATTATGACAAACAATTATAATACTACAATACTTATACGAAAAAAACAAAGATTGTCAACAGCAAAATCAGTATTTTGTATGCATCTTTTTTGTATTAACGACTTTAGCTATTCTAGTGATGACAATCACAGGAAAACAGTGCGGGCGTACGAAGGAAAGATTATTATTTAATTGAAGCCATTCCGTTTTCTCTCTTACATTATTCTATCGAACGTTGAACAGTATTAGTTGTGCCATGGAAGTACTTACCTGACAAAAATTATCTTACTAACGCATATTTTTCATGAAGAATTCCATTATCTAATGAATATGTAAGGGAAGCTGATGAGCAATAAGTTGTTAAAGCCTTTTCTTTCTTTATGTTTACGTCATTTGTACACAAGATAATTGTTTGATTACTTATTACGTCCAATTAAATAACATATTTATAAAAAAGGTATCACATCCATATCTTTAAATTTTGCTTCCTAATGGTGGTTGGATCATTTTGGCCAATACTGTATATACATATGTATGTATATGCTTCCTATCTCCAACTTGGGACATACGATAAGGATCATAGGCTTAGCCATTCAAAATGGAAAATCAAATATGTATTATCACTGCCAGTAATCACACCTATCATATACCAAGTATTCTTTACGTTACAGAATTGTATTATTGTATTTGTGGAATACATCATTTTGGAGACAACGTCATATATAGGATTAGATCAGTAAACAATATTTTTGAATGATGGCATTCTTCCCCTTAAACGAATGATATGTGATCAAACACAATTATATATATATATATATATTCATTTTTAAACGCTATGAAAAATATAGACCAGTTTCGATTCTGAAAATCATCATCAGTAACAATATGAGAGGAAATAAATATTTACAATTGACTACTCTATTATAATACAAAATTACTGCATGCACACTAGAATAAATTTAATGTTATCATGATTTGTTGCTTATTTAGTAATTGATGTTTCTTTGTTTGCTTGATGATTAACGATTCGCCTATTTTAGGATGTTGTGTTCTTAGTTGTATTTAAAATATTTTTTTCTTTAGCTTGGTGTTCATGCATAAATATTTCTGATCTTAAATGTCCGTTAATATGCTCCTTCATTCTTGTTACCAAATGTCGCTTTGTTTACCCGTCGTATGATTTTTCACAATCATCACATTTATAATTTTAGACAACAGAGGAAACTAAATTCCTTGGAATAGTATCTTTATTTTGGAATATATCTTTAGTTTTATAAGATGTAAATATAGGAACGATCTTTGTCCATTTTAAATTTGTATTCATAGTTATTTTCTTCTTTAAACTGATTTTGGTTACATAAATAAGGTAGCTTTAAATATACATTGATCTTGATTTCATCAAGCTTTTCAATTTTATTCTCTTCATTGTTATTGCAAAATAAAGTGTTTGAATATTTTTTGATTAATTTCTGCGGAAAACCATTATCCTCAAGAATTTTAAAAGCTTTGTTGATGGCATCTCTAAGGTGTTTGTAATTTGGGGATGTAAGTTTACCTCTATTAAGCAAAGCTTTGATTGTATTTACTTTGTAAGTTTTGTTACAATTTGAATGGCAAGGAATGTATAATCCAGAATTTGTNAATATGTATTATCACTGCCAGTAATCACACCTATCATATACCAAGTATTCTTTACGTTACAGAATTGTATTATTGTATTTGTGGAATACATCATTTTGGAGACAACGTCATATATAGGATTAGATCAGTAAACAATATTTTTGAATGATGGCATTCTTCCCCTTAAACGAATGATATGTGATCAAACACAATTATATATATATATATATATTCATTTTTAAACGCTATGAAAAATATAGACCAGTTTCGATTCTGAAAATCATCATCAGTAACAATATGAGAGGAAATAAATATTTACAATTGACTACTCTATTATAATACAAAATTACTGCATGCACACTAGAATAAATTTAATGTTATCATGATTTGTTGCTTATTTAGTAATTGATGTTTCTTTGTTTGCTTGATGATTAACGATTCGCCTATTTTAGGATGTTGTGTTCTTAGTTGTATTTAAAATATTTTTTTCTTTAGCTTGGTGTTCATGCATAAATATTTCTGATCTTAAATGTCCGTTAATATGCTCCTTCATTCTTGTTACCAAATGTCGCTTTGTTTACCCGTCGTATGATTTTTCACAATCATCACATTTATAATTTTAGACAACAGAGGAAACTAAATTCCTTGGAATAGTATCTTTATTTTGGAATATATCTTTAGTTTTATAAGATGTAAATATAGGAACGATCTTTGTCCATTTTAAATTTGTATTCATAGTTATTTTCTTCTTTAAACTGATTTTGGTTACATAAATAAGGTAGCTTTAAATATACATTGATCTTGATTTCATCAAGCTTTTCAATTTTATTCTCTTCATTGTTATTGCAAAATAAAGTGTTTGAATATTTTTTGATTAATTTCTGCGGAAAACCATTATCCTCAAGAATTTTAAAAGCTTTGTTGATGGCATCTCTAAGGTGTTTGTAATTTGGGGATGTAAGTTTACCTCTATTAAGCAAAGCTTTGATTGTATTTACTTTGTAAGTTTTGTTACAATTTGAATGGCAAGGAATGTATAATCCAGAATTTGTCTTTTTTATGTTTATATATATATATATATATATATATATAGTATATATAGCAGCATAAAATGAATGTGTATCTCTAATTTTTTCACAATTGGTATCTTTAGATCCACAAATACGATTGATGCCAATCGAATGAAAGAAATTTCCAGGCAAAGAGTTATGAACAATCTGCTTACAAGATCTCAGTCACACAATAATCTCAACATTGTCTAGTCTCTGAATGAAACTTAATTATTGATCAGCACATATCAATAGCATAAAATGGATTTTTTCCAATAATCATAAGTAATAAAAATTCATCTTCGAGAACATTCAAGAATCAAGCATTCATATAGTTCATAATGTTTATAGTAGATTAAAAATTTTGCAAACTTCATCCTCAATTGCATGGCCATTCAATAATAATTAGTCATGGTTGAAAAGCTCCGTTTGAACAAGCTCATGTAGTGCAGTTTTGCCTAAAATCACTTTGCAAAAACTTTTTTCAAGTATGTTGAAGTTTAGATTTTTCTTTCAAAATTGCAGAAATTAGGGGAATTGTCTGTTGCCATGTATTCATTTTTTTAAACTATCCATTATTTCCTGCAATGAGGGACTAAATATTATTGATAGAAAGTCTAAGGAATTTTCAAGCTTTTTACGTCATTGATGACATCACCAAGTCAAAATCAAGCTAATATTTGAATGCTGGTACTTCTTTTATTAATCGGCGATGTTTTACTTCAATTTGAACATTTATTTTTACTCTGCATCTGCAGACATGTAGAAGCATTATGGTTGCATACTTAGCAGAGATGCTTTATATTCAAAAATTTAATTATTGGAATGTAATTGCCATCAATATTTGTATGATTTTGTCAATTGCATAGCTCAATAAGAAAAAATTAAGCACTCAGAAAAATGAACATTAGGGGATTTTCCAATTACAATGATGACGCCATAAATAACTTAATGATGGTCTCAAATCACTTTAAACCGTCTATTAATGATAATATATTGAGTCTATCCTTAGTTGTCGGAAAAAACGCGAAAAAGTAATAGATTGAATATTTAGCAACAAGAGATTCCCCTAATTATTGCCAAATGTAGTGCAAAACTTCATCGACTTTTAGGGGAATTTAAACTTCAGCCGATTTGAGAATTTTAATCAAAGCTATTTTATTCAATGACCATCAATCATGTTTGAACAATTCGCATATTACTGAAATTTTATTAAAAACTGTATACAAAAATTATACAATTATTTCATTTAAAAAATTACAAATTCAATTAAGTATTTCAATTCTATTCACTACTAGTTGATTCTGAATCACTTTCATCTTCCGAACAATCGTCCAGATACTGATTTAAATTTCTTTCGCAATCTTTGTCTGGATTATCACTTGACCTCATTTGATTCTCACGCCACCACTCGGAAATTTCGACCTATTATAAAGTTAATCAATAAATTTCTACTAAGCTGAAAAATTAAAAAGTATTATTTTCAAATAAAAATTTTATCGAAAATTAATGCTGACGTTTCTATTCTATGAAATGTACTGTAAAAATGTTACAAATCACGTGTGAGATTTGAGAAAATAGAACTACCTAAGTAAAGATTTAGAAAAATATTGTAACTTGTATTAGAACATGATAAATGTTATGAAGATGTTTGAATGCAAAACTAGACGAACCGTGCATTTGTGTTACCCGTATCCACATGTTCCAGCGTATTAGGAATTACATACAATCATGATAAGCCCATGTACCCCATTTCGTCTCATTCAAATTATAATTCTAAAGCTATTTCTGATTAACCTTTTGAATATTCAATGAACTTTTGAACAAAATTCAAGGAATTCTAATTTGTACGATACCCTCCATTCTCTGCGGTTGAATACTTTTATGATTTTTCATTGCAAATTAATTAATAGACGTAAATATAATTTAAAAAAAGTGAGGCTTGGATACTGATTAAATGTATTTGTTACAACATTGCGAAAACAATCAAACGTATGCTTTAAAAACTGTCTCACTTTAGCTTAGTTTGTAGTGTTTTGTATACATAAATCGTGAAATTTTAAATATGTGTATTTATATCGATTTAAGTTAGTGTGCATATATGTATTACAAATGTGTAGATGTGCAGGGTAAAAAACAAATCTATTAATTAAAACATTTATTTAAACATATTTTTAGAGAAAGTATATATTAAAGATATAAAAATTCCTTAACACATCAAAACAAAATTATTGTATAACAATACATAATAATTATTGTAACAAAATACTGCTGTAGATACATTGAAAAAACGAGTGTCAGCAGACATCATTCTTAGAATTTTACTTTGCAGAAAATCAAGTTTGGTACTTCAATTGAAATATATATATATATATATATATATATATATATATTATATATATATTACAGATTTCCGTTTTGATCGCTTGGCCTTCAGAAGCTTTGACAAAAAAATATCTTCATAAATAGACATGGCATGTAAAATTCAGTAAGCAAATCAAATTCATGAAAGGGCTAAGAAGTTTCAGAAATATTTTAGGAATCCCATTACATATTTTCGTTGTGTTTCTTACTATTTTTACATACCAAGAATAGTTATGATAGTATTTTTAGTAAGCAATTGACAGTGGAATAAGCTGAAAACTATATCTCTGATAAACAAAGTTACACGAAATTTCAATTCACATTGAAAAAATTTATACTGATGAAGATATGAAAATCATTCTTTGTCAAATTATTTAGAATTGTAATAAAATGAATTAAACTTACTGGAAATATATGGCAATTACAATCTACATTTAGCAAGTCATAGCCCATGTCATAATCCGCATCTTTATTAGGTTTCTTGAAGAGGCCGCTTTTAGTTCGTTTTTTATCTGATTTCTTGTCCAATTCTTCTTTTTTCTGTGGCGATGTTGCTGTCATACTTGTGGGAATGTATCTGGATACTTCTTCTATCTGATTTCTTAGAGAAAGTAGCAAATTTGGTTTCTCCTAAACAAATACAGTACTAGTATTAAAATGGGCAAACTTTATTCTAATTTATTCTATGCTATGTTGAATTACCTTTGACCTCATTTTTCTAATACATTTATCCATCCAGTTTCTTATGGTTTGTTTAGCCACTTCTTCTTCGATGTTATATTCTAGTTCTTCCCTTTCAAGCAGCTCCTCCAACTGCAGAACTTTTCTAATGTCTACTGAACGATAGCTTAGCATACTAAGTACATCATGGAAGGTGACGTCCCCACCACCATGAAGACGTTCAATTTCACAACACATATGTTTGAAGAGAAGTTTGTCCCTATCAAGATCAACCTCCAATCTTCCTAAAATTCTTCTTAAAATATAAAATTAATCATGATTATCTTGAGGGTTATTGACCGACAATTATTTCTGTCAGGGCTGCCGTTACTATGGAAATTTTGCATAAAATCAAGTCAAATCAACAGATCATTGCTCATTGATATCAGTCGATATCAATTCAAATCAACAAACTTCTAATTGAAGTCAACAGTATATTATTGGTTACATCATTTTCCTTAATCATTTCAAGAAAAATCCATTAACCAATTACTAAACGTTAGTTTACCACAGAAAAATACCTTAGTCCCTATTATTTGGTGTGTTTCATACACCCCAAATTTAAATAAAGGTATATGACAATCGAGCACACTAACAAGATAGTTACTGAGAAATGATATTGGATATCACTGATTACATAAAAAATGCGTATTTAATTTTTAAATGAATGCATGTAATTGATAATATTTCATGTTTGATGGTATTCAGTTGTTATGCATTCCAAGGAAGTTATATTTTTCACTACGGGACGAATGTTGGCATATTTTATCTTCTTCAAGTCTTCGTCAATCAATGTGAGCAATTGCAATACGGCAAATAGTAGTTCTGTGAAACTTAGCAAGATGAAAATCTCGCTGGGTGTTTTCCTGGCAAGTGAAGTGCCACGGCAACACGCCTATCAGAGTGCATAACAAAACTAAAAAACTGCAAAACCTTACCAAAATTTTGACATTGATGTGCACATCTCATTTTCAATGAGCTTACTAAAAATGTCTGTCATGAAATCTCATTCTAAACTTACCTGACTACATGTATATGAATGTATTATGTGTGGATTCAAATTTATTTGTTTGACTTTTATCTTATCTTTTAAATAAAAATATTATATTCTCACTCTTAGTTTTGTAATTAAAAAGATGCTTAAAATAGGTTTGTTATAGTGCAAAATTTAAATGTACCAAAAGTTTATTAAATACGCGAAATCGTGTTCATATGTTGGTATATCCTTCATACCACTATCAGTGGAAGCTCTAGGAGGATGGTCACCAATTACTATCAAAGTATTCTCCAAGATTTCTTTTATGTCTTCTGCCAGAAGTGCCTCTTTGCGATCTGAATACGATTTCTACATATTTTTTCCAGCAATTGTCAGTAATTTTAGAGCGGAGAAATGCTACACTTCTATTATCAAGATATGGTGGTTAGGTTTCAAGCAATTCATGTCTATTCTGTGAAACTCAAACTCATTAAATAGTGTTATCCACAGCATCTCAACCGTTGTACAAGTCTTCCAGCATCGATCACCCAAAAAATTAACATTGTAATGTTAATTTTATATGGATTTAATTCGTTCTTTAAAAAAAACAATTTTAAATTTGGTGATTCTTAAATATTCTATTTTGTAATGTTTATTTTGTAAAATTTCTTTAAAATGGAAATAATGAAAAATACAAAAAAATATTCATCACTATCACCGTACTTCCTGTGCTTGCAAGCTCATTGCCCAGATTACATTTTCAAGCACTTTTGAACTGCCACCATTAATAAATTTACAAGGCACAGACAGTCAAAACTATAAACAATGATCGCATTCATAAAATAGAGGTGAAAAAAACAAGACTGCTTGAAGAAGCAACCATTCAACAACAGCATGAATGCTTAGAATGATAAGTGCTAACATTCGCAAAGACGGAAATTTTGCAACTTGCACTAGGCTGCTGGGTATTTATTCACTTTATTGTGTACATTGAAATAGAAAACAATGCATGTAATCTGTTTTAACAGTGGGTAAATTGCATTTTGTAACTCTAATTTTAAAATTTTCAAGATGTCAAAATCAATTGAAATCGATTGAAATCAATTCATTTGAAAATCAATATCAAATCAAATCAAATCAAATCAATTGATTGGATGTCAAAATGTTGATATCAATTCAGATCAATATTAATAACGGCATTATCTGAAGTGTGCATTGATGTTAAAAAAGAACCTCATATTGCGCATATAACAACGGAATCTCTGCCCTCTTCTTCTAATTTCAATGATGGAGCTAGGCTAGACATCTCTGCCGTTGGATTCTGGAACTATGGCCAACGCACATTCTTTGATGGAAGGGTATTCAACCCTTGCGCAACCACCAATGCTCGAAGAACTGCAGCAGAAACTTTTAGGGCCCATGAAACCGAGAAAATAAGGCAATACCAGCAGAGAGTGCTAGAAATCGGACATGCCTCATTCACAACATTGGTGTTCAGTGCATTAGGTGGCGCATCGTCATTCACTGATAAATTGTTAAAATGACTTTGTGGATTAATCTCAGAGACTTTTCTCTGAGATTATTCCACAACCTGCAATTGGATAAGGTGCAAACTTGGATTCTGCTTACTGAGAAGCATGAACCTCTGCATTCGTAGAGCTAGACGACCCCATGCAGTTTCGAGGCTTGGAGTTGAGCATCACTTAGCTGGAGCCAACCTTTACCTGAACTGACACGAACCATTTTGTTTTGAACTTGATTTATGAATAATGGTCTTTTCCTTTCTTTAAAGTTGATAAAAAAGGATGTAATATCAGTTTGTTAGTTGTATTATAAAAGTATTCACTAATACAAAACCGAACGATGAATAGATGGCAGACATCAAACCACCTTGCGAAAAGGCATGTGAATTTATTAATTTCATCATAAAAGTGAACAACCTTTTTGTTAATTTAATAGTGGGATTGTTATAAAATCTTAGTAATGTTGATTTTGTAAATCTCTACGTTTTCTTTTTTTGTTTATTTGTAATAAAATATTTCTATTTTAATAACGGCAACCCTGTTTTCTATAGGTGAAAAAAAATATGCATTAAATAGTTCATATGACATTGTTTAATTAGAATTATATATATATATATATATATATATATATA
>CABFPE010000093.1:603410-655040 GCA_900660155.1 Hofstenia miamia
TATATATATATAACTTTGTATGCTTAAAAATTCACACCTCATACCATCCTTTTAGTGTCAGCATTTCAAACAGGCAGAGCATTGCTGAAGGCAAGTCATCAAAATTAAAATTTCTAGGGTTCCCCCAGACCCGGGGTACTAACATTGAAGGAAGATCATTTTGATTACCAATGTGAAGGTATTTAACCACAGCCAACTAAATTATTATTAATAAAAACTTTTGATAAACACAGATACAGCATTTAAGCATTCGTTAAATTATAAATGCACGTTTAAGACCAATTCTAAAATAATTACGTTCATTTCGAACAAAACTACGATTGTGCTATTTCAGCTATTTCCAACATTGAATTGTAATTAGTTTTTTCTAACAAAGTTTAATAATATTTTAAAGTAAAAAGGATTTAACGTAAAAGACGGTTTCCCCTCCGAGAACTTTTATTGATGCAATAAAATCGTAATTACACTTGTCGAAAGCATTTTATTTGCCAATAACGACAAATTAATGTAACATGCTAAATTTATTAAATGAAATAGTAGAATGAATCAAATTGAACAAAATCCTTTAAAGTGCCTCATGTTTATTCTAATTTAGCGTTTGACTGGCAAGAAAAGTGTCTACCATACAAAAATCCTCATGTGGGTAGGCGGGGTCTAAATTTTTCACAATAGAAGATTAATGCAATAGTGTTCCGGTTCCTATTTTTGCCATTACATTATTAATAACTTTGGGACAAAAAGATTTTAGATTGAAAGTGGGCATTTAACTAGCTGCCCTTGGACAAAATTTGTACTTGTTAAGTAACGATTTGCAATTATTTAAACTATTTGTTTGTTAAATATGTATTAATAATAAACATGAATAGAAGCAGTGATGGACACGGACTAAATTTTTTAGCCCACAGTTTCCAGACAAATATTATTACAAGTTCATTTCCTGACCATATTTAGCTCGTGAAGTATATTGAAGCTCAATTTTCCACAATAATTTTATTGCTAATTTTAGTTTATTAGTACGACAAATTTTATTTTAATTTCTTGCATTCTCGGACCAGCGGGCTGTGTCCATGTCTGCAGTCTGTATAGGACAAGGAGTCCTTGGTATACGAGGCTCATGCTTTTTAAAAGATGCCTACAAACACATATATTACCCTATCTTTAAAAAACCTATTTAAATAACTGAAGAAGCTTTAGAGTTCTAGCCTATAGTCTGCCCTTACCAATGTTTTATGCCCCATATTGTGTTTTAGTACCTCGATGCAGTTGATAGCATTTACTATGCAGATGATATGCATATGCCGAAACATTATCGTACGCATGTTAGTTTAATGACCGATGACTTTTTGTGAACACAAAATTTAAAAACAAAAAAGAATCAGCTTTCTTAAGCCCCTTTAAATGCTGAAAAATCTCTGGGATTTGGAATAAAAATCTCGAATTGAATCTCGAGTAAATATTGAAAATTTCATGGTTCAGGGTGCCGGGATTACAAATATAAACAAATGATAAAATAAATAACAATAACCAAATTAAATTTTTAACTCTAATTCAGTTGTAGCACTACAACATATAAGCTAAATGTATGCTCATAAGAAAAGCAAATACTTAAGACTATCAGTTTCAAATTTTGTAAAGAAGTTGGCATTAAAATCACCTAAAAAGTTTATTCGTTTTGAGTTATTCCTCACTATACCTAATCCTACTATTTAAAATTTGTTCAATTAACCCAACCTAAACGGGGAACCATGGGTCGGCGTATGTTAGGGAAAAAGTTTTCATATTGCTATACGGATGAATACAATAATTTTTTTATTGGAATTTTATTTGCTAAAATCTCAGCAGATTTTCAAATCGAAATTTTAAGCTTAACACCAAGTTAAGGTGGCTCAGGCTTAAAAAGGGAAAACGGCCACAGACAAGGCAGAAACAATGTTACCTGCCTCAAGCCAAACCAAGATCCATATGCATTATAATAGCAAAAAACATGAGAAAGTCTCATATAGCGATTTCCCAAATATCACATATTTACAGAGATTTAATAAATTTAGCAATTATATATATATGTAAATGTAAATAATATAAAAATGTTAGCTTACCGATCGTCGAAAATTGCCAACGCACTCCGATTCTAGCTTAATAGTGGGATCGTTGCATCTATAAAGAAGGCCTGCGAACATCTGAACACCGAAGCTTGCAAAGATGAACATAAGAGCAACTAGAATGACAGAAACTAAGAATATCTCCTTAAAGCCTTTCAACAGCTCATAAACCACTCTTCTCAAATCAGGGATGAGAATGAATATTCTTAGTGGGCGCAGGCATCTAAATGGAAGTGCTCCGTGAAATATTGGACTAATGTTTAATGTAACGAACAATTGTACCTAAGAACCATCAAATGATGAGCCAATGATTGCGCTGGGACATCTGTAGGCAGCCATAGCACAAAAACTAAGCTGACAAAGTAGATAAGCGCGTCGAGAAATCCGCTGAAGTCCTTAATCAGAGCGTTTGGAGTAAATAGCAACCCATTGGCTATGACCTAGTAAATATATATTATAAGTTGAACAGGTAAGTTAATCAAAAAGCCGCTATAGATACAGATGCGTGGTTTTGAAATGATTTTTAAATTATATACACCTTATTAGTAAATTATTACTCTATATTCTTTATTGGTTTTAAGAAAATCAGCTAAAAAAAGTATATAGATGTAGACCTCAATAAGAAATACAAGTGGGCATCTTTCTCTTACCATGCTCAGTTCAGGCTACAATTATTTTTATAAATCAACTTTTTTGCATTTGAAGTCATTGTTCCTCTTAAAAAAATGCAATAACTATTTTTTGAAAAAGTAGGCCCTTAAATTTTTGGCACATCTAACGGAAGGTTTAGCGCAGTCCATTTACATTTCAGACTTGAATATAAATTTTAAAATTAATGCATCATTTCTTGAAATTCCCACTATTAAGCTAATATTTTTCGTTTTTTTAGCTGAAGAATTTATTTAAATTTAAGCCTTCACATTAGTTTCATACGCTTTTGAATGTTAAAAACCCTTTTTTGCTACTATTTCTACTGCCTATAATTTGAATGATAATTGCCACAATCATTGAACACGCAACTACATAAATTTACGTAATGTCCCAAAATCCTTCTGATTGGTTCATCATTGGTAACATATTTCCATAAAACAAAACATTTTAATGGCGATCACAATAATACTTTTAAGGAACCCGATGATATTGAATATTTTGAAAAACAATAGTATCGCAAAAATTAAATGATACATTCCAAAAATCTGTTTACAGAAGAAACAATAAATCTATTGATTTCTGCCATGGGCGACAATTCATGCAAGAAAATTGACTTTGCGAAAAGACAGACGACAGTCTACAGTAAATATCTTATCAACTTGAATTTTCAAGCTAATTGCATGTAAAGTATGGCAATTATAGGAGCATTTGTGAGAGCATCAAAAACAGGATTTGAATAAATTATAGTAGACATAATTAAGGTAGATTTATAAATAACTTGAGTTCATTACCTTGAGTATTAACTCAACTGTCATGCAAAAAACAAACAGATATTCAACAACTTGTAGCTGGTGATTTTCCATCACTCTGTTTTGAGGAGTCTCAAACATCATCGAGAAACACGACCCACTAGTAACCAAGATCATCAACCAGTCCAAGTATGGCATCAGAGCGAAAAGTTCAAAAGCTGACTGGTATCTGCGTCTGAGAGGTGATGCTGAAGGTCGAGGATCAAAGCGAGATGCCACTAAAGCGATGCATATTCTACGCAACTTAGATTCTCTTCCAACAATGAAAAGGGGGCTATCAAAATAGGCGTGATTTTCCCTCAAGTCTTCTTCCTAACACAAAAGTGAGTGTTTTCTAAAATATGCAATTAATTTCAATTATTTTAAAAAATCAACCGATTAACCAATTATGCTTCATAATTTAAAGGTGGTGTTTGAAGTGAATGCAGGTTCTTATAAATCAAATATAAAAGCCTCCTAGTAATGTCGAGTAAGACCTGGCACACACAGGGCAATACAGTGCAACAAATTATAACCATTTAACACTAGAACAGGGAGTACTTCTTGAGAATACATTTACATCTGGTATTTGAAATTATTCAATAGAAACAAAATTTATACAAATAGCAAATTCAATGAGATTATCAACATATTTGGTAATATATGTATCTGCTAGTGTTTTTGCTGAATGAGTAATGAAATATAAAAAAATGCTTAGTGATCATTTTAATCTATTGTCACTTTTCTAGTGCTAAGTAAAGATTATTTTAAGTGCTGTCCAATAGTTTTGTCCAATCTGAGAAACTTGCGTTGCATAAGCCCCAAAAAAGGAAACATTAAGTCACAATTAGACTGTTTTCAAATTGTCCTCCTTAACCGATTATTGCACACAACTAATTCATTAAATTTGTAACAGTCTCAATACTTTTGTCCAGATCTGTAGTTAATTTCCAATTGCCATCTGTAATCGAAAATCACAATGTTTTATCATTGCTATTGTTGTTTCAGACAATTTCTCAAGATCGCACGTCACACATCTGGGAGCCGCTTCCAAAAGCAATTAAATCGATTTATGCTTAACATCTATCTGATGTGTGCGTCCGGACTAAGGTGATTCCTTTCTAATTCTTACTTTTTGAATAGCTTGCATTATTTTAAAAATCTGAATATTTAAAATTTTGGGGCCAATTTTCAAATAAATTACCTTCGCACTTCTTTTAATTTCTGCTTGTTGCGTTTTCTCTTGTAACACTTTAATGTCCATATCGCGAGATTTAATTGGCTGCGGAGATGTAAATAATGTTGCTGCCCCACCAGCATACCCGTTTTCTTTTCCATGGTACTCCTTCGCTCCTGACCCACTTCTTCTGCCAAAGCGAGGACCGGGAGCACTGGCAACCAACGCTCCTGTTAACATGTGAATGGAAGTGCTGTCAACAGTATCTCTTTGCTTCTGGGAAAGTCTTACTACTCCCAAAACTCGATGTTTTCGAGCGCTGTCATTCCCACTTAGATTTTTTATCTAAATATATGAAAATACTGTCAATTATTTCCAAAAATATTTAAAATTATTACGAAAATGTTTAGATATATTATTAATTTAATTATATCTATGACTGTAAAATTTGCAAAGTTGTTATCTAATTCCAAATCACTAAATCTAAATAGATTATTCAAAGCATATTTTATATTTGAATGACTTAGCATAAATGTTAATGATTTCACATTTGTAATAATTCAGTGATGGGAAAGAATCACACTAAATAAACTTTATGCGATTGACGTAAGTATCAAGTTCACTATGGAAACTGATTGTGAAGAGAACTTCATTTTTAATTACACATTTGCTTTGTTACAAAAACAACATGCACGGAATTACACTTAAGCTCAATGTTTGTGAAAGTAGATTATATTGAGCGGTATGTAAAGATCAATTACGTTGATAAAAATCTTTGCTATTATTGAAATAGGACAATGCCTTTAAATGTAGCACCGAAGCATAAGAAATTCTTAAACTTAATTGAAATGTACAAGCTTCATTATAGAAATTAAGTCTATTCATAAGTCAGTATTTAAAAATCTCATTGTAGCAATTTTGATAGAAGCTGATCCAGCCTGACATGGCACAGTCATTTGTGGAATAAACTAAGTTTATAACTCACCATAGTTTTACTATAAGCGCCATTTTTTTGACTAGATAACCGGCTTGATTTCAAAAATTAAATCCCTTCATTGCACGTAATGGATGGAAGAATAAGACTGTATTTGGACTTGATTTGCTAAGCAAAAATATATTGTATTTGCACCATTTTCATACTATGTAGGACGTTTGCTCTTTCATCAACAAGCATGAACAGAATCTTTCCCCTTTTGTCAATAGCAAGTCGTCATATAAGTTCTTAACATGAAAACGACAATGCCTTTCAACGTTGTACCTTCTGATGGAAAAATATTTTCGAACTTAAGCGATCTTTTAGGTTTTCTTTAATTCTTCCTTTCATGTTATTTTTAATTACAGAGACTTATGAAAAATAGTTTACTGTAGGTAGTATATTTACAAAATGTATTGTATAAAAAGGATCCCTATCATTACTAAAAATTGGCAGCAAACCTAATAAACAAAGTCTATGTTACTTCAAGATGATCATAAAAAATAACTTAAATGTGAAACTAAATATTTTGGTAGAGGGACACAGTGGATTATATTGATAAACATGTTCGCATTGGGCATTAAAACATCGTCACTCTCATCAGCAATTAATTTTTGTTATAGGTGCCATACGAAAAGATTTCGTCAGGTTGAGTACAGTTTGTGGACAGTAGTGATTGAAAATAAAGCTAGATTTTAGAATATTTCAACTTACCTCAATTGAATCGCACTTCGCTGCTTTGTGCTCAAGAAGCATTTATAAGTTTCTATGCACATCCGGCTGAAGACTTTTGTAAAGTTACGAAAAAAATATTAAAAAATTTCATATTTATGGTATTATTGATGCAATNAGTTCACTATGGAAACTGATTGTGAAGAGAACTTCATTTTTAATTACACATTTGCTTTGTTACAAAAACAACATGCACGGAATTACACTTAAGCTAAATGTTTGTGAAAGTAGATTATATAGAGCGGTATGTAAGATCACTTACGTTGATAAAAATCTTTGCTATTATTGAAATAGGACAATGCCTTTAAATGTAGCACCGAAGCATAAAAAATTCTTAAACTTAATTGACATGTAAAAGCTTCA
Source organism: Hofstenia miamia (assembly GCA_900660155.1). Lineage (NCBI taxonomy): Eukaryota > Metazoa > Xenacoelomorpha > Acoela > Hofsteniidae > Hofstenia > Hofstenia miamia. Next base: position 610,194 of record CABFPE010000093.1, read on the forward strand.
TTATTGAAATTAAGTCTATTCATAAGTCAGTATTTAAAAATCTCATTGTAGCAATTTTGATAGAAGCTGATCCAGCCTGACATGGCACACTCATTTGTGGAATAAACTAAGTTTTTAACTCACCATAGTTTTACTATAAGCGCCATTTTTTTATCTAGATAACCGGCTTGATTCCAAAAATTAAATCCCTTCATTGCACGTAATGGATGGAATGACATTTCTGAGAAGAATAAGACTGTATTTGGACTTGATTTGACTAAGCAAAAATATATTTTATTTGCACCATTTTCATTCTATGTAGGACGTTTGCTCTTTCATCAACAAGTATGAACAGAATCTTTCCTCTTTTGTCAACAGCAAGTCATCATATAAGTTCTTAATATGAAAACGACAATGCCTTTCAACGTTGTACCTTCTGATGGAAAAATATTTTCGAACTTAAGCGATCTTTTAGATTTCCTTTAATTCTTCCTTTCATGTTATTTTTAATTACAGAGACTTATGAAAAATAGTTTACTGTAGGTAGTATATTTACAAAATGTATTGTATAAAAAGGATCCCTATCATTACTAAAAATTGGCAGCAAACCTAATAAACAAAGTCTATGTTACTTCAAGATGATCATAAAAAATAACTTAAATGTGAAACTAAATATTTTGGTAGAGGGACACAGTGGATTATATTGATAAACATGTTCGCATTGGGCATTAAAACATCGTCACTCTCATCAGCAATTAATTTTTGTTATAGGTGCCATACGAAAAGATTTCGTCAGGTTGAGTACAGTTTGTGGACAGTAGTGATTGAAAATAAAGCTAGATTTTAGAATATTTCAACTTACCTCAATTGAATCGCACTTCGCTGCTTTGTGCTCAAGAAGCATTTATAAGTTTCTATGCACATCCGGCTGAAGACTTTTGTAAAGTTACGAAAAAAATATTAAAAAATTTCATATTTATGGTATTATTGATGCAATTAATGTATATATATATATATATATATATTCATCCTTTTAAGGAATTATAAATAAGATATGTCGTTTGTAAATATTTAAATATTTGAATATGTACAGTTAAATATGCATATAAACAAATTAAAAAGAATTTTGCATTATTTAAATTTACGAACTGTAAAGTATTGCTTTTTTGCAAGTGTAAAATTATTTGCATTGGCACTTAGAAGCAAATGGTATGAACAATTTCGCACATAATATATTTAAGAGAAAATTGATAAATTACCAATTGACTTCTGCTATTGATTTACGCATTTCTGTCGTAATTTTAAATGCCATTGACTTTCAATTGGTTGCTTTCAACTGGGAGACAAGAACAGTTTCAAAAGAAATAAAACAGCAGCATTGCATGCTTTTCACTTTCTGCAAGGAGTTAATTACGCATTTACAATGTAGTCTTTGCTCTTTTACCCTTGCCCATAAATCCCACTATTGTAATGCTTTCATTAAACTGATAAACCTAATTGAAAAGCTTCTGTTGGTAAGTGAATTGATGCTAAATCACCTAATATTTACAGATAAAATATTCGATCAAAATTCACATAGCGCTTGTATCATAAATGTTTATGCACTGTACAACAATTAGGCCTAAAAATAACATAAGCATTTTTTCAATTTATGATGGTTTATATAAAATAACTTAAGAATCACTAAATAACTAATATATCCTAAATTTGAAAGGACCTTTGGATAGAAATTAGGGACTTGCAGGCGGCCCATTTTTGGCGCTCGTCAAACCTTTGCCCACGCGCCCTCCCATAGTTGTCTTATGCAGCCCGCATCCCGTCTGCTTATGTCTATGTCAGCTTATATATAACACATTACCTGAACCTAAAGGCTTTCATGTTTCAGTTGCTTAGACATTTACACGGATGGATTAGGACAAAAATTTGTAGGTTAAGTTTGTCACAGATTCCATTAACAGCTTTGTGATTTGATTGTATAACATTCTAAGAATCAATTTTTAAAATATCACAATTCTACCAGTTTACAGGATTTAGATGTAATTCAGCAGATATTCTCAAGGATTGGATTTAAATTCCTCCCACTTACTTGAGCTAGCAGACGACGAGAATATTTATTGCAGCAGTTGTTGATTGGCGAATTCTCCAAATCCTCCTCTTCATCAACTTGAAGCATTTCGAAGAGAATTTCCACATCAAACCCCGAGGAAGTGAAGTTTCGAATAAAAGAGTCCCGAACTTTTGGCCGTGAGAAATCATTCGTCAGCTTACTGACCTAAAATTTCCTTTACAAAGCTATAAGTAAATTTACGTAGTTCTTTTTCTATGTTAGGCAAAAAGACTAAACAACAATACATTCGCTTTAAATTTAGTTTTCATCAAAACCAATTTAGTCATTTTCCAAAAGAATGCTGTGATTTTAATTACATTTAGCAAATTTATTTGAATTAAACAATATCCAAAGTTAATTTAATGCAGGAAATAGGAGTTTGAATGCGGAACGCATTTATTTATCACGCTAATCTCGACTGACACACTAAATCTATTATTAAGAAAAGAATCAAATACGACATTACTGATGCATGCTGTACGCCGAAATTTAAATCAAGGAAATCTAGTTAATTTTCCAAATTACATATACAATGCACCACCTGGCCTACAAACCTCTAAGTGAAAAATAGCAACTTCCAAACAAAATCCATGTCAAATTACGATTCTCCAGTTAATTTTTGAAAAAATTACTGTTCGATTTATAATCTTTGTCTCAATATAAATAGTTTCTTGACGTTTCATAAGTGATTTATATTTATTAATAATTTCAGCCCATGCACCGCCTGGTTCATTTTTATTAATGAAAATTTGGCATATTTTTGGGCTATTTTATGTTCATGGCCAAAAATTGAACATAGGTGAACAGTGTGTAAACATTTTCTGTAGTTTACTTATAGCCCATCATTCTTCATTCAGTTACGTCTTCAACTTAGAAACTGAGAAGTTGAAGAGATTCAATACTTTTGCGATTCAAATAACAATTACGAGATTATTACATTAATGGCTCGATCAGGCGTGCACAACTCAGGCCACACGAGTTTCTCTTAATAGACTTTAAGAGATTTCCTTATTGCATGAATTTGCAACAGCATAAGAAGCACTTAAATCAAAACAATAGAAAACGATCATTCTTAGTAGAAAGGCTTTCAAAGGAATTTCAATTTTTCAAATTTTCAAATCAACTTTTTTTAAATTTAAAAATTCAAAGTTCAAACCAAACTTTAGAGGCTAAAGAGTAAATTTTGATATTGAAATTTTGGTAAAATTTACACATCAACAAAATTTAATTTCCCCAATATTTTTTTATGATCAATATCAATAAATTTAGAACTATTGTTAATATTGAAAATAAAGACCTATTAGAGGCATAAAAATAGCTTTGTAAATTCATTCATTTAAGTTCAGCTCTGGGACTTATTCATTTAACATGCTTGATAATTAACTAACTGTGAACACATTTTGCAAACTTTGTGATCATGTATGTTGCTCTGATTCTTGATTTATCTGAAATAATTAAATAAACAGTTTTAACATTCTTAAAAATTCACAGGGGCCTTTACTACAAATTATATTTCTATGCAATAATCTTGTTTTCTTTCTATATAAACAATGTACAATGTATGATTGAATTATGTTATACTATATATACCCCATATTGCTGCAGATATATAGATCAAATCTGCATTATTTTTGTACTCAATAAACAATAAAAAGCTTTATATCTGTCTTATAGTAGAATAACACGTTGTAGGATGTCTTAACCCTAAAATGGCCAAAGTTCTGTACACCTTCAAACGGCCAAGGTGTGATTAATTGATCACCATTTATTTTTCCATGTAAAAATGAACCAATCAATGTGAACTGGATTCTATTATTTCACAAAAGTAATTTCAACAAAAATGTTTCAGTGACCACTGCATTTTGAGTATTCTGGACACAACATATGGGTTCACCACAATCATTGCAACAAGGCTTTGTAAGGCTGCAGTTTTTCGTCGGGCTTCCAGACTCCTTGCAAAGGTTGCACCGATCTCGATTTGATAGCGAGTTGAGCCTTCTGTGGATGTGACTGGAGATGCTCTAAGTTGTTCCTGCCCGGTGAACTCGCCGATGAGCTGAATAACCGTTTGATTTGTACCTGTTAATAAGGGATCAATATGTATGGAGTTTGTGTGCGTTTGAGAATATTGGAGAAAGTATTTGATGATTTGATAGTGTATATCCTTAAAGTAAAAGTCATTAACTGAAAAGTCTTAAACACTTATATTTCTAAATAAAATTTTAACTTATTTTCAAAGGTGATCAATTGATCAAACCTTAGCCGTTCTAAGCTTAAGGTAAGTCTTCTAAAAGTCTTATAAAACACCATTTCTAAGCGTTGCTGTGTGCTATCTAGTGTCCACAAATGATATCGAAAAACGTCTTCTAGACGGCTTCCAAACGTCTTCTAAATGTCTTCTAGACGTCTTCGTCTTCTAAACCATTTCTAAACCATTGTAAGACGTATTTTAAGACGTCTTCTAAACGTTTCATTATTTATTGGGTAGCCTACCTCATTGCTACATGTATATTTACTTACACATTAGTCTAATAAATATGCATTGCTTTTGTATGTAAGAATTATTTCTAAGTCAAACTTGAAATCAATTTTTCAAACTGTCAAATTTCAAATCAAAGTTTGAATTTAATATTATTCAAACATTTCAAGTGAAAGTTTGAAAGGTATTCAAGAACTTGAAATCAATTTTTCAAACTGTCAAATTTCAAATCAAAGTTTGAATTTAATATTATTCAAACATTTCAAGTGAAAGTTTGAAAGGTATTCAAGTTTCAAATTTGATTTTTAATAAACTTGACTATGACGTATATATGAAAATTTATTGCACATATAATGCGATCGAAACATGTATGCAAACGGGCTAATTGTAGAGTAAACTGTGTTTTCGTTAGCAAAGTTGTTTCATGTTTAGCTAACATCAGAGAATACGTATGCATGCATGGATTCAATTTTATGTGGGCTTTTACGTTACACACACCTATACGATTAGCTCAGTACCCGCTTTGAGTTGTGCACACCTGGGCTAGATTATTAGATTATGGAAAAAGTGTTGACAGCAATTGTTCAACTTGCGACGGAACCATCTGAAATTCTGTCATTGTATATACGTGATCAAAATACTACATTATCGGCATCGTATAATAGATCAAGCTCTACAGAAAACTGTTTTACTTAACCTTATTTAGGTTCAGGGGTAAATTCACCATTCGTACATGTTTGATTAATTTGAAAATAGAGAATTTTAATAGCATCCAATTTAGTTTCATTAATTTTCACAAAGGTTTAATTCGATTTCTTTCTTCAAAACAACTCCATATACAATTTGTTGGATGAAGGTCGAATTTTGGATGATTTTGAATCTAATCTTATCCCTTTACTAGCCTTTATTTCGTCAGTGAGTGTGTATATGTTTATAAGGTATATTCATTTGATCATAATCAGAAAAAATCCATTTGAGTTATTATTCAGCTGGTTGCAAGTGTGTACCTAAAATTAAACAAAATCCATAACTAAATAGTGTTAGTACAGCAAAACGTTGCAAAGTGGGGTCGTACAATACTTAATTCTTTGTATATTATCAATGCTGTATGTCATGTGTCATCAGTGTTGCAACTGTGCCTTGATTTATTGGCACGAGCACGGCACAAAAAGACGCAGTTAGGTATGAATAGGCACGGCACGGCACGACAATCTATAAATTTTTCGTTGAATGTAACAATCATGCTAGATTAAACCTGTATGAATGCAGTGACGAGGCGGATGGGGCAAGGTTGGACCTTGGGTTTAGGTGTAACCTTTGGTCTTGGGTCAATCTTGGGTAGGCTACCCAAGGCTTGGGTGGAATGGAAACCTTGATTTATTGGCACGAGCACGGCACAAAAAGACGCAGTTAGGTATGAATAGGCACGGCACGGCACGACAATCTATAAATTTTTCGTTGAATGTAACAATCATGCTAGATTAAACCTGTATGAATGCAGTGACGAGGCGGATGGGGCAAGGTTGGACCTTGGGTTTAGGTGTAACCTTTGGTCTTGGGTCAATCTTGGGTAGGCTACCCAAGGCTTGGGTGGAATTGAAAACCTTGGGTTTGGTATTTTTCTTAAAGTAACGAAATTTTCACAACAATTTTTTATTCTTTCAAAACTAATTTTAATACCAAATACAAAAACTAAAAAATATAAAAGTTTAATTGCATAATTTGCAATAAAAATAACGCTAATGTCACATCTCTGATGGCTAAACAACTGACATTGTGCACATTTAATTCCATCTATGTATGGGAAACACAGCAATTATATGAGTTAGGGTCATGATCCTGCAACTCTTCGCCTGCGGGAAATTTCGATCCTGGAAACTTAACAAGTAGTTCAGTAATGCGAAGCTTCTTTTTTCTTGATGTAGACGTTTCTTCAAGAGGGATGTTTCGTTTTCTCGGCATTCATTGCAAAAATAATTGGGCGTCACATGTTTCAGCAGCCATTCTGTTACGCAGTTTTGTAAAAATGGCAACTTCTTTCGAAAAGCTTCTTTCAACAGATGCTTCTGTCACAGGAATATTTCCAACAGTCAATGCAAAACTGCCAAGACTGCACCATTCCGAAGCTTTAACATACCAATAAACATCAAATGAAACATTGCTGGAAATTTCGGCAGAAAAAACAGAATGAATAAATGTTTCCATTCTTCGCGACGCTCTCGCTGACGCATACTTCACAAGCAACCTAACACCCTCGGCACGTTCAATTTCTGACATTTCGTTTTTCTCTGATACGGCTGGATCGAAAGTTGTGATTATAGCAGTTGGAAACCCTGGAGCCGCTCTGTAGGAATCTTGTGTCACCCCAGAAATATGGGCCTATTGCCTCATAACCGGCATTGTATTGTGTTTTGCTCATTTCCAAACTTGGGTTGAGTAGACCCAAGTTTAGTAACCTTGGGCTTGGGTCTTGGGTTTCACACCCAAGTTTATCCATAAACTTGGGTTTTGCCCAAACCCAAGGTTTTATAACAACCATGGATGGGGCTATAATCCCCCCCAAATGCAGGAGAGAGCTTCCAAAATGCAATATAGCCAGGCCCAATATCAAAAAAATAACATATAAAATACAACTGCATTGGTTTTTATCAATATGATAAATACACTGATTTTTACAAATATATATATATATATATATATATATACGTTGTTAATGTTAATTGTAGTTTATATGTGGCGGGTTTCCATAGGAGATTAATTCCCTAAATATTACATGTCAGCCTCGTCCCTGTATGAATGACACGTTTTTGGAGTCAAATTCTTTCAATAGTAGAACAAATTGTTCAAGAAACAAAATTTTCGATGATTTTAATGTGCAAATCAACAGACTTAGAAATCAAAATTACAAATGTGTTTATATGTATTTTAGTTTCTGTAAAAATGTGCAAGAGCACGGGACGGCACGGCACTGCATGGTTCTAACACTGTGTGTCATGTACCGTGCCGAAAATGGAGTTTGTTTTTACTGAGAGCAGGTTTTTTAAATGAAAACAATTTTATCGCAAGTTGTTTTTCTGATTCATGTAGTCAATTTTGATACAAAATGTAAAAATGAAACCATTTATAACACAGAACTCAGATTTCAAGCGAGGACAACCTTCGTTGCATGAAAGGGTGCGCACTCATTAAGATTTTGAATCCTTGCTTTGATGTTCTCCAATTTGAAAACATTTGTAGAATGCTTACAAACACTTTCCCAAATTAATAATGACGTTTAAATTCAATACACTGAATAGGCTACAAAACTTAAGAATGAGATTTTAGCGGATCCTTTTACAACTGTTTGTGTGAGTTATAGTCAATGACTGAATGACATTCAGTGTTTGGTTCCGCATAGGACTTGTCAAAGATCCGACATTTCCAAGCTCGGCTCGGCTCGTTTAAATTTTTTGTAAGTTCGGCTCGGCTCGCCACATAAAATCTTTGAATGAGGCTCGTTTTAGCTCGGTATTGTTTCAAAAATATTATGTTAAAAGAATTTTTTACATAGCTCTTCCGATTATTTAATAAACATTTCTTAAATAAGATTACAGGAAAGGCATACTGAATGCAAAAAATAAGAAAAATCTCCATAATCAAATTAACAAGCAGAACTATAAACTTGCTTTGCCTAAAATATGCTCGTTTTGGGCTCGATGCATATCAAATAGTGTGCTCAAGCTCGGCTCGGCTCGGCTCGTTGACAAGTCTGTTCCTCACACACGTAATAGTAAGGCCACTTACGTTATTCACAATTGTATTGGTTTAATATTTTGTTATTCTAGTTGCTAAAAAACTCTCCCCTTTAAAATTATACAATTTCAATAATAGATATGTGAATGATCGAATTTACGTATATTACAATAATTGAATATGTATTTCAAAAGAGATTAAAGGTTTTTTAATTTCCGCAATTAATATAATGATAATGTGCCAATCGGAAATATTTTTTCAATTATATTCTCGAAAGAGCTCTTATATTCAAAGCCCAATTTACTTAATTACTGATACATGTACTTGTATAAAATCGCATGCCTTACTTCCACCATTTGTGGTCTGTTTGGGAATCGGTCATAAATTGCTAACCGAACTGGAAGTTTATCTTCGGATTCCACCTTTTGTTCTCTGGCTTTCAACTGCTTGATTCGTTTCACATCTTCATCCAACTCCAAATTATCGAGAATCACTGCCACAAATAAACATAATACTATTAACGTGGCGAATAAATGGTAAAAGACAAAGTACGATGCCACCAAAACCGACCAACCCTCACCAGATTTCCAAATTGTCAAATCCATTACCTTAAAATGCAACAATTTAATCATTCTAGACAGCAATTTTAGTTATCTATACAGTATATCTTTCAGGTCATTGAAAATGCGCAATTTATCAACATCAACATCTTATTAAAGAAGAAAATTTTGAAATACTTTTAAAACAAAAACTAATTATCCAATAATTGCTGAATCACTATAGATAAAGAAAGAAATATGATCAAAGTTAAGGAACAAACAAGAGTTTTTTTAACAGCAATATTTTTAGTGCAATAATGTATAGGCTTTATCACACTATTTAGGAGTAATTATTTTTTAATATATTTTCCCCTGCCAAATTTTTCTGATGAAGATTTTGAATCGTTACTGGTCACATATACATATAAAAAATGGTGGTAAATATTATCTAGCGCAAATTTTAAACTTTCCCCTTATGTTTACCACTAGTCACCAATCGGAAACAAGAAAGTAGTTTTTAGTGAGCCTATTTTTTTAAGTCTAGATAAATAGTTCATACATAAAAAATTTGAGTGAAAGTAAGTTTTGTATATTACTTGTAAATTAGTGCGAAATTATATATATATATTAGTGATTTGAAATTATCGATGTTACGCAATCGATGCCGATGTTTTGATACATTTTCACAATTAAAATCTATATTATTCAATAATGAGATATTGAAACTTTAGATTTTAGTATCGACCAGTATTGGTAATTAAAACTACATTTACCGCATCATCATTTAATAGTCAATTTTCTATTGGCCCTGTTTTGTAGAACTGACCCAATCCAATTTAGTTGTGCAAATCAATATTTTCAAAAAAGTATTTGTTTTTACCAAGACTATCGGTGAATTAGTATCGGTTTCTACCGATATCAGCTCGATCTATTCCGATAACTACAGGTATTAAATAAGATTATTATATATAAATGTATATATATATATATATATCCGTCAGTTGTACTATCACAATATGATAAGGAGTGCATAGATGACTGTTTTTTGAAATTCCATAGTACAAATTATAGTTTTGTGAAAGCTCTATTTTTGGTACTGTCTTTCAGTTTTGTTATTGAAAACAGAATGTTTACACTGTCAAATTATATTAAAGTAACTTTTATGCAGAAGAATCTTTAACAAAATCACTTGTACACATAAAAATATATATTACTAACAGTTTATATATATATATATATATATATATACTAGTTGTACACTCATTTTTGGTTTGTAAAAATGTATATATTGCCTGCACTATGCTCAATGTCTGTGCCAATGTTGGAAATGTGTGTAGTAGTTTCTCCAAAATTGGTCAAATCCATAACTCATACTGTCTTTCAAATTTCGGCTCTCTACTATCATTTTTTAATTTTGCCTGCGGTCGGTCCGCAATGTATAATAGAATAACCAGTATGTTACAAAGACGAGAATATAACACTAACAACATAACAAAATAACAAAATCAATATGAAATTAAGAGCCTGAAATCGTTTGTTGTACATAGGTTGCCAAATTAACTAATTACATGATTGAAAAGTATTTAAAATATATTGTGTTAAAAAATGTGCTAAAAGTTGTGACCCGCAGTTCACTTATTTTTGGTCCAACCCGCAGAAAGCATGAATATTTATTTTGGTCGAGTGAACCAACATATGCTGGGTCAGCCAACAACCCGCTTTCACCTTTGGTCTATATTTTTGCTTTTTATGTTTCAGCGTTTTGCCTTAGATATCGTTCATTTTCTTCTCATACTGTTAAGCAATTTTAAACATTTGCTTTAATGAAGGCAGCGTAGGAGGAAAAAATATTTTATTCTCTAACCTGGTAGTTTTTACACTACAAGCAATGCAGATATATACACACTTATTTACCTTCATATTTTCTCTTTAATGAGCAGACAGAAAGTATGTCAATATATAAGCAAAAAACTGTACAATAAAATGGATCAGAGCTTAGCAAAGATTTACAACATGCATTTCCTTCTAGTGATATCGCTTGCAATTTTACATTATTAATTGATCCGAATAGGATTAAAGTTTTAATAAAGTGAATAATATATGGACTGTTACTAAGAAACCACCACGTGATGAGCCGCAACCATAAGTTCACGCCTCATCAAATTCATTTGGAATGGTTTATCAACTTCAAAACTGTAAAATTCTTCAAATATTAAGACCAATGAATTTAGCATCTCAAATCCAAATGTGTAATAATTCCATATTAAAACTATTTTACTGTGTAATAAAAACTTTGTTGGGATCATTCAATTGGATACCGCTCCTAATAAATTCAAATAACATTCCAATTTTACGACGATTCATTTTTGATTATATTATTCACAAATTATGTTATTTAAATTTTCTCGTTTTTGAGCGTAAGTCAAGAAAAGCCAAACATTTTCCGCAACATTTTGATGACAGATTTATTGATTTGAAATCAAATAATTTCCTTTGTTCTCATTGTAGAAAACATAATGCGGTATAGAATTTCATAAAAATCAAAATTTGATTAGCAACAATATTTTCTAAATTAATATTTATTTAAATTATTTTGGAAATCCAATCTCCACACGTTAATATGTTCTTTTTGCGAGTTATATTACAAATTTAGAAGACTAAAATTTTTCAGATTTCCTTAATTTTAGCATCGTTGTTGATTAGCAAGGCTATAGACAAGCGTTATTTTTCCTAAAATATGACACACAGGGGGTCAACGAGAAAATTACAAAGTTATGAAGTCCATTTGTATAGCTCAAGTAAAAAAAAATGGCCACTTTTCAAAATTGGAGGATTTTATCTAAAGTTACTAGATGACACTGGTACAATTGATTGTTCAAAATATTGCCAAACACTCGAGGAATTTGTACCATAAGCAAACTGCTTATATCCCGATTCATGGATCTTAGAACAATATGGAGCAACCCCTCATGCCTCAAAATCGACAAAAGAATTTTTTACCAATTATAATATTCAAGTTATGCAATGGCCACCGAATTCTAGTACCTATAGAGAACGCGTGGCAGATTCTGAAGGATTTTGTGGAGAAAAAAAATCCCACAAATCTGAAAGAATTAAAAATTTGCATCCTTGAGTTGCAACACCAAATAACTCAAGCAGTTAGAGTCCGTTTAATAAATTCAGTTTCAAGACGTTTATCTGCGCGTCACGCTTTGCATGGCAAGCTTGTCAAATAACTTTGTCACCAAGTTACAAGCTGAGACAATTATATTTGCAAATATATTTTATAAGCATCTATTTGTCTTTCGTTTGTTATGAAAAATGTGTTTATAATGTGGCCACTTTTTTACTTGAGCAATATAACATTAAATCAAAAACATAACAAAGTTGAAAAAATTCCGAAAATCGATAAAGACGACAAGGACATTGAGGAGATATATCCAAATGTAAATATATATTCAGAATTGTCTGCATAAAGATACACATGTATATGTTATAGTGCTGCCATGCATATTAAGTAGTCTTCTTCCTGATACAACTCTCAGCAAGCCAGTGAAAGTATAGTTCTACATTTTGGTGGACTATAATATCCCATCAGTTAATTTACATCATAGTAGTTAGTTTTCATAGCTCTCTATACATTTTACTGCAGTAGTGACACACAGATTTGACTAAATCTATAACGTAAGTCTTTTAAAATAATGAGGTCAAATTTTTTGTAGGTTTTAAGGTCAGGAAATATTGACTTGGTAATAAACAATATATTATCAAATTAATAGGCTTAGTGCTAACGATTAATTTTGAATAATGATAGATATATAAATTGCCTTCAAAATGTACATTACCTCAACCCATCCTTCCTGCGTCAATATCTGAAACATTGCCATGAATGCTTGAGGAAAAGTTTCGAAATGTTTGAGACCTTTAATGTGGCAGAAAAGCTGAAGACTAACTGATGACATGAGAATCAAGGTAAACATTGTAAACATAATAAGAGTTCCCAGTTTTTTCCCAGGACCAAAAATTTTAAATACAAATTCTTCAGTGATTGGAGAGATTTTTATTAATCTTACTACTCTAAGTACCTAAAAATTTGAAGTAATAGAAATATTGAATTGAAAATGCTATTACATTGATAAATAAATTATGCAACAAAGTGGAATTCATCTAATGCTAAGTTAAATTTATCTACAATATCTTTTATCACAAAATTGAAAAGATTGACATGGTACCCAAAAATGATAATGTTATTCTTAGCACTGAAATGCTCTCCGTTTCGAAGGAATTTATTCTAAGTGCAAGACTTAAATATAAGAATTCAAAATTTTTATCAGCATTTAGAAAAGCTAAAGTAATTATACAGTTCTCATGCAGATCAGAGGCGTTCGCAGAATTATCTGAAAAGAAGACATCTTATAGTCATAACCCCCTCGAAAATATTGGAAAATAATTAGAAAATAGACCTTAAAAATGCATTTCACGATCTTAGAATTTAAATTTTTTCCATATTTTACCGAAAAGTTTTTGATTAACCAGTAAAGATCAAATTTGAAAACCTGACTGAGGGACATTTCACCATGTCCCCCATTGCCTACTCCACTGATGCAGATAGCATTTGATCTCTACAAATATTTTTAGTTAAAGTTAAGTTTCTTTAAATATTTGAGGATCATGCTTTAACCATTTGAAAAAAAATTATGCAGAATAACTGGCTTCATTCCAAAAAATTACATTATTTTGACTGAAAACCATTTGCGTTGTGAGATGATTTGGAATTAGTAATAATATCAATTTGGGTTTTGCTGAATAATATAATTTCCTTTGCAAATTAATAAACTGAAGCCATAATTCAACTCAGCATAAATGAAATGTTTATAAGAGGCTGAAAATAGATGACATTGGAAATCCTTTATATTGGTTACTTGAAGAAAAAATTACATCCAAGTTCCTTAAATATTTTTATACTTTAGATGAGCAAGGCCATATTTAGTGTTGATCTTGGTTAAAATCTAAAATTTTCTAAACTTAGGTATATGTTTATGTCGTTACCTGAAAATACGTTAGTTGAGAATGATAGCAGTAGGGTAGAAAACGAAGTGTAGAACCAAAGGCCAGTACGCACTCGAGCTTATGTAAACCTCTTTTAATGTAACCCGCAAATCCCAAGCATGCCACCTTAAAGATCATTTCAAGGTCGAATATGATCGTAAATAATAGTTGGCAATAATAGAGAAAATTCTTGTATGATTCGTAGTACTCTTTGTTATGCCTTGTGCCATAGAAATGACTGGCTGCAAGAATGGCGTCAACAAAAACTAAGAAAAGCATAGTAAGATGAAAGAATGAACTTTGTAAGATCTTATAGAAAATAGCTGGTGCTGCACCTTTGTGTTTCTTAACATCCATTGTAACTAACATCCAGTTATTAGCATTACTCGTGCAAAGAATTTGAGATGTAGTGCCACTCAAGCTAAAGCCCTTACTTCCCCAAATTTGTTGAAACTGCACTCGTAGTTCTGCAAACGTCTCAATGACAACGGCAATGAATACATTCTTGACAAGCCACCCCAAGAAAAATATTAGTGTGAAAAAGTATATGTAACTTTTCCAGGATGCCATCGAATCAAGAGTCTTAAACATGATGAAGATCCAGCCTTCTTGACTAACGCCCTCATATACTGTAAATACGCTGTATGCAAAGTGATCGAATCCATTGTACACTCTTTGATCCCATTTGAGATTAATTGGTCTGCACAGAAATCCTGGTGGACATTGATATCCCTCATCTGATTGATTGCTGCAGTGTGTGTCGGGAATCATGAAATCATTGACAGTGAAATTATCAATTGAAACAAATGTCTTGTTGGAAACACAATGATGGTTCAAAGCTCCAAAAAACTGAACACCAACGAGCCCATAAAGTGACAGAAAGAAAAGAAGAAACATTGTGACATTCCAGATCTGCTGGCCCGATCGTCTGAAAACATTTTTTATTCGTGTTTTAGGCAATCTGAACTTTAAATATATTCGAAGTGGCCTAACAAATATAAGAACTCTGGGAACACGAATCACTAAAAGTTTAGTATTCCAATCAAGTAAACTACTCATTTGTAAAGCTTGTATAACAACCGACACCCAATGGAAAAGAGCCATTAGACCATCGAAGCGGCACCATTTATCTTTGAGATAAGGCCGTTCACCTTTTAGCAAACCTTTGTCTCTGATTTTTGCTACACATTCTGCGGTATATATAATTGAGATGACAGTGTCAACAAACAAGATACAAATGCTGATCGTCCATTCTTGTTTATACTGATTATTGACCTAAAGAAATTCGTATATTATTATTTAGAGAACATTGTAATGAATCAATTACGTACATTATGTAATCGCAATTAACTTCATACATTTCTGAATATGGCAATGTAATTCTGAATAAAATTAATATAAGACCACCCTCCCTAATCAAAGTCCAAATTTTGAATTTCAGGTTTAGCCATAAATATATATCCCATTCTACAAAAAAGTAAGTTTTGTAAGTCAAACTCAAAAGTCAAACAAAAGTACCCTTGTTTTTCCGCTAACTGCCCGTCAAATAGATACAAAAAAACAACGTAATTTAATTGCTTTATATAGAGACATCTGTTGGCTACCAGAAAAACCAACGTCGACGTTTATCTCATAAAATATATTTTTATAAGAAATGATTTGCTCAAAATAATTTGTTTTGGAATTTTGTAAATTTCAAAAAATAATTACTCTAAAGATTGTCAATGGATTTGGCTGATTTTTTCAAGGTATGTTCCCAGATGTATTACCTAGGTACTGAACTAGGATCTTAGCAAAATAACTATGTCCAAGGTCATTTTTGCGAAAATGACCATAAATATATTTAACTAAACAGTATTTTATTTAGATCATAGTTCAGGACCTAGAGGACGTCCTACGGATTTTATGCAAAAAAAATTTTGAGGTATATATGCACATTTTGCTGATATTATTTTTTGAAAATTGTAATTTTTGGGAAACTTTTGACCATTTTTTGGCGAAAATAGGTCAAGGTCATGTCATCCTACACTAAAATGTTTTCTTCGACCAAGACCTATCTAACCCTGAAATAATCAAACTTTTATAATCAATAGTTTAAAAAAATTTTGATTACACGAGGGAGAGGGGTCTACCTTCGCACCAATGTCATGCAGTAGGAAGTAAGTAAATATCTCAATTTTTTATCACGTATTTGTAAAAAAACTATGAGTACGAAATTTTATGAAAAAGTCAAAACATAAAATGCAGGTTTAAAACGAAATCTTTTAGGGGAAGTAGTTGCAAGCTTTTAATATTGTAACAAATTTTGTGTAAAAAATTGTGTAGACTAACGTTCCAAGCCAAAGCTCTTTAAGAATTTTTTAGTAAGACAGGAAGACAATAAGTGTAGTGTCTTTATATCCTTTTGTGGTGATTTGATGGTAACCTTTGCCAAAGCCTTGATGTGTTAACAGGAAACTTTTCGAGAGGATTTGATACCCATAGTTTTATTGGATCTGTATTGTAAATTTATAGATAGCCTCGACATCATTATCAAACTAAGGAGGCAATTTTTTAATTAAAGTTTCCATAATAATAAGGCTTTTCTTAGCAATCAAAATACAAAACACACATTTTTGTGAATTATATATTATTTACACGCAGGTAACAAGGCCATAGTGAATTAAACCGAATACTAATATCATATTTGTGGATGAAATTGTCAGCTGGTTACAATTGTTGATACCTTTGTGCATAAAAATGTATATCCTGATGTTCAGAATAAAAATACTTAGTGCATGCGCTTTCAAAATCCAACTTTGTGGTATCATAAGATTGGACCTTATTAATACCTTCTCCGGAGGCAATAAGGGCCATAATGTCAATTACACTTGATTGACAAAAATAAACATTGCAGGAAGGATATTATTCAACTGAAATCTAATCATGGCGACTAATCATCTTTGGTTACTCATTTTCGATATCGTACTATGAATATTTCTGAGTATTTTCTCATTTCAATTATATATGTAAGTCATCGTACTTCCCTCAGTGGATTTATCTTTTCACTTTCATTATATTTCTATGCATCTTAGAGAGAACACACAAACAAATTCAATATAATGATGATACATTTGTGCATTTCTTAAAACTAAATAGGAACAAAAAGTTGAATATAGTTAATCAATATATTAAATTATTTTAATAAGATATTATACAAAAATCTTGAATGACAACACTGATGTTTGCACAGCTGTGTACAAATGAAATTTATATTTATTAACCACTTTTTTAGTTGATTACATTTTATATTACAATAGCTTATATCTCAATTTTGGATTTTCAATTTCAGTATGTAGGTTATAGAAATTGCGCACATGCTTAACTTTGGTCTAGCAAACGGAAAACTTAAAGAATTTATTAAACATAAAACTGTTGCAAATGGCCCATGGGTCTTTGAAATAGCATCGCATGTTCAAAAGTGAACTATACATAGCCCGTGTTATTAAATTTAATTCGAAATGGAAAAAAAATTATCATGTAAAAGAAATATTTCATTTTTGGAAATTTAAAATATCTATAAAAGTTTAGAACCATGAAGATTAGATTTTTAAAATATAATGATTACATAAATTTGAATGCGAATCAGGGGTAAATAAGAAACTTGCATGAGGTCGGGTTTTGAACTCCATTTGTTCACCTCAGATCTGGTAAAGAGTAAAAAATCTGAAATTTTCTGGGCTTGAAAACCTAGAAAATGTATAACTAAAGTTTTTTCATCAAACTTCGATATGTTATCACCTTAATCATGTTAGTAAGTAGTAAGAATCAGAAATTTATGGGTTTCATTAGAGCACGAGTCAATGAGAAAGGTTGGGTCATTGCTTAAAATGTTACTGAATCGTTTACCTCTGTTATGTGACTATCCTCCAGCTGGTGTAGTTATAACATGTTAACTTGGTATTTATATTGAAACTAAATACAACCTTTTTGTACAAAATAACTGGAGTATTAGCGTTGAGAGAAATGAAGCTGATGACCGCAATGAATCTCATTGACCATTTTAGACAACCACTGCTAAGAAGTTTTGAAGTATTGGACGAAGAAGTGCAGTAGTCGTCGTTGTCATAACAACGATTCTTACTGTCTGGTGGGGAAGACTGTTCAGCAGTGGGATTTCCACCAAGATGGCTAGTTTTTCGCTTCAGCATCTAAAAATATTTTTAAAAAACAAATATTTGTAAGAAACGCCAAACATTTTTTAAGAAATTTATTTTTAAATTAACATGTTCTTGCTGACTGAAGCTTAACCATAAAATGCCAAGTGTGGATCTAAAGCTACAAACCGTTTTGTTTGCATAAAAATTCCCTCCTAGCCTACTTAGAAATTTATAAGTGTTAGGACGTTGAAACATCTTTTGGTGAACATCGGTGTTAAATATTATTCTTGTATCAAAAGTACTTGGAACTATTAACAAATTGTTTCCAATGAAAATATCGATATTTAAAAAACTTACAATTCTCTCCATGCCCCTAGTTCAAAGAAACAGGACTCTGGTAACAACATCCAAAATATTAATGCAAAAAAATTAATGGGGGAGGGAATTTAATTGCCATTAATGGAAAGGCATTAATGGATGTTATGTTTTCAAAATGGTAATTAATTAATTTTTTAGAACACCATGAATTGGCATTATTGCAATTTTATTATAACGTAAATGGTCTTTCCTTAAACAATCAATTTGAATTATCCATCCATGACACCTTTCAGTGCTATTTTTCTATCACACGCAAAGCTAGTTGTCTGTCAGGTTATCTATACACAGACTATTTTTGGGATCAATGCCCATTGACCAGTAACAAGTCAATTAATGTCAAATCTATCACTGTGATTAGCTGTAGCAATTTTTAATATGATGGTTTGATGGACAAAATGTCATTGCACCTTGAAGCCATTGATGCTCACTTTTTTTACAGTGTTTTATTGTGCAAGCCTTCAGACATCTCACACATATTTAAATAATTTCACATGAAAAGACAATGAGATGAACAAATTTCTGCATTACCATATGTATCTCTAAAATGGCCATTAATTTTCCATTAATAGCTATAGTTAATTTTTATTTCCGCAATTTCCATTAATGGATTTTAAGAAATTTTTTTACATTAAATTAAAATCAATTTTTGAGCAGCCATGACAACAAATATTTCTTCTTTTTCCATAGATATCCCGCTTAGGTTCTGTTCAGCTGTGCATTAAGCAAAGTCAGAGATCATGGTGTCCTAGGGCATCTTAAGAGGTTAATAGAAAAGAAGCACTTCTCTATCCCTAGATGCTATTAGAGTTGAACATTGATATATTGAATATCTGTTAGTTTGTGACTTAATAAGGCTTAGAATTTTTTTAGGAAACCATAAAAATAAAATAATCGATGTGTGGGAAGCATAAAACCGCTATACGGTAATCTAAGTTTTTTATATGACCAGTTTCTATGTTTATCTCAGTATTTATAACGAAAATTTGTGATACACATTCTTTTAAAAAAAAACATTGCTTCTAAATATATATGCATGCTTTATTAAGTGATATTCTTAACGAAATAAATGTGGTTTGATATTAATGAAANATATATATATATAGTTAAACTATGTCGCTATGTACCAGTAAGATTTTTTGTTGTTAAAAAATGTAATGATAATATGATAATCACGCGCGCAGTGGTGGCAATGGATATACAGACTACTATTTGAAACAATGTTTTAAAAAAAAGAATTTTATTCATTTGAAAATGGCTCTATCATTGCTCAACAATGTAGTGAATAATTGAGCNCATTATTGCAATTTTATTATAACGTAAATGGTCTTTCCTTAAACAATCAATTTGAATTATCCATCCATGACACCTTTCAGTGCTATTTTTCTATCACACGCAAAGCTAGTTGTCTGTCAGGTTATCTATACACAGACTATTTTTGGGATCAATGCCCATTGACCAGTAACAAGTCAATTAATGTCAAATCTATCACTGTGATTAGCTGTAGCAATTTTTAATTTGATGGTTTGATGGACAAAATGTCATTGCACCTTGAAGCCATTGATGCTCACTTTTTTTACAGTGTTTTATTGTGCAAGCCTTCAGACATCTCACACATATTTAAATAATTTCACATGAAAAGACAATGAGATGAACAAATTTCTGCATTACCATATGTATCTCTAAAATGGCCATTAATTTTCCATTAATAGCTATAGTTAATTTTTATTTCCGCAATTTCCATTAATGGATTTTAAGAAATTTTTTTACATTAAATTAAAATCAATTTTTGAGCAGCCATGACAACAAATATTTCTTCTTTTTCCATAGATATCCCGCTTAGGTTCTGTTCAGCTGTGCATTAAGCAAAGTCAGAGATCATGGTGTCCTAGGGCATCTTAAGAGGTTAATAGAAAAGAAGCACTTCTCTATCCCTAGATGCTATTAGAGTTGAACATTGATATATTGAATATCTGTTAGTTTGTGACTTAATAAGGCTTAGAATTTTTTTAGGAAACCATAAAAATAAAATAATCGATGTGTGGGAAGCATAAAACCGCTATACGGTAATCTAAGTTTTTTATATGACCAGTTTCTATGTTTATCTCAGTATTTATAACGAAAATTTGTGATACACATTCTTTTAAAAAAAAACATTGCTTCTAAATATATATGCATGCTTTATTAAGTGATATTCTTAACGAAATAAATGTGGTTTGATATTAATGAAATATATTTAATTATGACGAATGGAGCAATTTAAAAGCTATTACTGTGCAGAAATGAAAGGATTTGTAACAATAGGTATTAAAAAGTTAAGTGTCTTAATAAGTGAATTATATAGAATTGAATAAGTGTTTATTTTCTGCACTTAATCATTAGTCGAAGATGATATGATTTTCAAAGAGTTGCCATCTTCTGTCAAGTAACTGGCAGTAAATATAATCTGAACTTACCAGCATATAAACTAGTTAGAGACTCAATTCTTTTGTCATCTCAAACGAAAT
The DNA here is from genome assembly GCA_900660155.1 of Hofstenia miamia. NCBI lineage: Eukaryota > Metazoa > Xenacoelomorpha > Acoela > Hofsteniidae > Hofstenia > Hofstenia miamia. The sequence goes on from CABFPE010000093.1 coordinate 631,100, forward strand.
CTGATAGTGTAACAAGACACCAGAAATAGTTTGAAAAGGAATGTCAATATATTTTCAATTCAGTGAAATGTGCGTTATTAATGGGAAAATCGAAGTTACTAGGTATTTTCAGAAGAGAAGGCAGAAAATTTATCATTCAGAAGAAAATGAAATTTTATCCCAACTCAGAAAAAATTAATATTCTCGAAGCAGAAAACAGCCCATGGATTCTCGATTCTAACAATGACGGGATGTCAAAATTCAGATTCGTATCAAACAACTCGAGAAGGATTTCGAACAGCTACGGACTCACAACATCACTTCAAATATCTCCACACAACACATACATCACCATGTGAACTAGATATGCCATTCTCTGGAGAAAGTAATTGAATATATAGAGCAATCAAAGCTCAGTAATTCATTCAGCAACCTTGCTGCTAATAACGGGTCACCTCATAGAGCAATAGGGAGAAAGTATCGCAAAGGCTCTTTAAAAAAGGAATGGGAGCCGTCAAGATAACAACAACTACAGGGGAGTCGCACTATTATGTGTCCCTCCCAATTGTCTACCAAAGTTCATTTACAACATACTACATCCCAAGACTTCGTTTAACACTTCAAGAATATGGATTTTGTCAGGGAAGATCAACAGTCAATGCAATCTCAGTATTATGTTTTCTTTGTAGATTTCAGCAACGCTTTTGATTATATCAATCGAGAAAAGTTCATAAGTAAACTGATGCATTATCACATTGTACGTGGAGATTTTCTCAAATTTATCGCTTCAATGCTATCTAGAATTTATATGTACGTTTCAAATAGAAGCCATATGGCAAAATAGATATATCAAACCAATGGCGTCCCACAAGGTGATAACCTAAGCCCATTTCTATTTAGTAGGTTCAAAGCAGATCCACCAGATGTAAAAACTTTCAACACAGAATCGCATGTCTTCTTTATGTGAGAATTAAAAACCGCAAGGAATTAAAGGGGTGTCCGTTGAATGGATTGAATTTGCATTAATATTTCAGGGAGGGTTTGCTACGTAACTTGCTGTTTTCAGGAAAAGATCGGGTACAACCGACAGTATAATGTGTTTTGCTTCACTGGAGCTGAGTAAATAAATTTTCGACTATTATTTTAATTGAATTATGTCTTCCGTAATCCTGAAAAAGTAGTAACAATTTAAAATCATTTTAAAAACCTACGTGCTCATATGTTAGTCCGTCTCCGACACGTTGGTGCAAAATTCCGACAGTATATATATATATATATAGTTAAACTATGTCGCTATGTACCAGTAAGATTTTTTGTTGTTAAAAAATGTAATGATAATATGATAATCACGCGCGCAGTGGTGGCAATGGATATACAGACTACTATTTGAAACAATGTTTTAAAAAAAAGAATTTTATTCATTTGAAAATGGCTCTATCATTGCTCAACAATGTAGTGAATAATTGAGCCTGAAGTTGGCAAATTTATTGTATATTTCAAAAAAATAGTTATATATATATATATATATATATATAGCCATTAATAGCAGCCACCCAATGTCATACAGTAATTTTGTACGTACATAGCGACATATTATAACTATATATACATTTTTAGATAATTTAGCTCCAAATTACTGAAATCCCATAAGTAAAAATATGATTATCATATAAAATGGTATGCAAAATGTTTCGATGGCCTAATACGGATACAGTAATAGTTCTCGAATGATGATCTACTCAAATAATTTAAGAATATGGTTTTTGTAAAAGTGCAAATGCAAGCATATTAGTTTGGTCTTTGTTGTGGATCCAGCGTTGACAAATATAAGAAAAAAACCTGTTTTGTTGTAGAATCTATTTCATTTAGAATTGTGAAAACGTATCACATTTGGTCGAAATGGATTTACATGTGTATAAAAAATTTTAGGACGCGCACACCCCTCCTAATTAAAATTGTTGGATCGGCTCATACATACGTATTTTATCATCCCTAAAGCTTCCATTGATTTTTTTCTAATAAACTTAGAGTACCCAATCAAGCATTTGTCGTTATTTTCGATATATGCTCTAGTGAAATTAGGGACATTCCAAGCAAATCCCAAATAATCCAAAATAAATATTTACATTTTTCATGTTTGCATTTCAAAATATGAAACCAACATTCAGAATGCAATTGAGGCAATGTGCAATAGTTGCAAGATACATGCAGTTATTTCATTTGGCTATATTTCTTTAAATTCGATTCAGCTAATTTTTATAAAGGGATTTGAAAATTTATGCAAATTACAAAAAAAATATTTTGTAAAATTTTAAATATGTTTGTTTCGATTAATATAGCGATAAATATGATGCTTCAGTCATGTTAATCGAATAAACTTAAATCAAGTTGAGATGTAGGTCATGCCAGATATATCAATTATTTGGTTGACCTAGATAGAGTCCAGTTAGGTATTATTCAAAATAGGGACATTCTGTTACATCCAAATTTGACGTCAATCATAAAATCAAAAATAAACGATTTTCTCCTTGATTACGCAAAACTTATTCATATTTTAGATTATAAAATAATTGCATGCTCCTCGCACTACCTTACATTGGCTTGACATTGGCTTCAGACAAGGTTGGGCAAAAATATTGGCTTGGGTATACGCGTATACCCTACCCAACCAATATATTGGGGGTAACCCCCATACCCAAGATCCAATACCCAATATTATAAAATCAATACCAAATATTTATCTACCACTATTTATAGTACATTAATTGACTTCAGGGCCGTACCCAAGGGTTTTTTAAAATGTACCCTTAGCACATCTGTTAAAATATAATGAACAAGTATCCTGGTAGTGATGACGCAATGCAAACTGAGAGCGGAAATGATGGCTGGAATTGCAACATATGTCAACGTACATATACTGAAGGCTACAATGTCGAATGTGCGATAATTGGGCTCACGTTAAGTGCGGCATACGGAGCGAACGATTCTTTTATTGTAACGACTGTAGTTAGGTTCGGATAACAAAAAATATTAATTTTTGTTTAACNGTTTCGATTAATATAGCGATAAATATGATGCTTCAGTCATGTTAATCGAATAAACTTAAATCAAGTTGAGATGTAGGTCATGCCAGATATATCAATTATTTGGTTGACCTAGATAGAGTCCAGTTAGGTATTATTCAAAATAGGGACATTCTGTTACATCCAAATTTGACGTCAATCATAAAATCAAAAATAAACGATTTTCTCCTTGATTACGCAAAACTTATTCATATTTTAGATTATAAAATAATTGCATGCTCCTCGCACTACCTTACATTGGCTTGACATTGGCTTCAGACAAGGTTGGGCAAAAATATTGGCTCAGGTATACCCTACCCAACCAATATATTGGGGGTAACCCCCATACCCAAGATCCAATACCCAATATTATAAAATCAATACCAAATATTTATCTACCACTATTTATAGTACATTAATTGACTTCAGGGCCGTACCCAAGGGTTTTTTAAAATGTACCCTTAGCACATCTGTTAAAATATAATGAACAAGTATCCTGGTAGTGATGACGCAATGCAAACTGAGAGCGGAAATGATGGCTGGAATTGCAACATATGTCAACGTACATATACTGAAGGCTACAATGTCGAATGTGCGATAATTGGGCTCACGTTAAGTGCGGCATACGGAGCGAACGATTCTTTTATTGTAACGACTGTAGTTAGGTTCGGATAACAAAAAATATTAATTTTTGTTTAACCTGTTCCTTTTTGCAGTTCTATTCTAATCTACGTTTATTGATGTCTGTACCTACAACTTAAGGCAAAATTGTGACGGTCCTCATGTTTATCGAAAACCCCGATATTACTCATTATAACCCAATATATTGGGTATAACTCCCAATATCACCCAATACCCAATATTTTTCGAAAACCCAATATCCAACCTTGCTTCAGAGATGAACATGGAGCAAAAATTAATTTAGGACGAAGCCTCGGTAGTTTTGTAATTCCTCGGTTTCATTGTGAATTTGAAGTCTTTGAACTTCAATGATTGTATGAATTTTATTATAACTTTTTACATAACCGTTATGTTAGAAAATTATAATATAATCAAAACACTGAAATTGAAAGACTTAAAATTTACATTTTAATTTTCAACACATTCCTAGTAAATTATATTGCATTAACTACATTTGGGTTAATTTGCGTGCATTGGTGCATATTGAAGCTATTTTGAAATTTCGTTTCCGTTTTTCCAAAAAAATCACCCCAAACCTCGCAAGGCACCTTTTCTTCTCATCTTTGAATAGTATTATTCGACTACGATTTAATTTTTCATATCCTTAACGGGGTCGCAAATGGGTGGGTCAACTAAGCCTCTGCCAGGGTTGGGCTATGCATCATNGGAAAACCCAATATCTAACCTTGCTTCAGAAATGAACATGGAGCAAAAATTAATTTAGGACGAAGCCTCGGTAGTTTTGTAATTCCTCGGTTTCATTGTGAATTTTAAGTCTTTTAACTTCAGTGATTGTATGAATTTTATTATAACTTTTTACATAACGGTTATGTTAGAAAATTATAATATAATCAAAACACTGAAATTGAAAGACTTAAAATTTACATTTTAATTTTCCTACTAAATTATATTGCATTAACTACATTTGGGTTAATTTGCGTGCATTGGTGAATATTGAAGCTATTTTGAAATTTCGTTTCCGTTTTTCCAAAAAAATCACCCCAAACCTCGCAAGGCACCTTTTCTTCTCATCTTTGAATAGTATTATTCGACTACGATTTAATTTTTCATATCCTTAACGGGGTCGCAAATGGGTGGGTCAACTAAGCCTCTGCCAGGGTTGGGCTATGCATCATAAATTAGACAATTATTAGAAAGAGGTATTGAAAGATTGAAGCATTACAATGTAAATTACATAAAATTTACATGCAATGAAAATGAACAATGTAGATACTTTTATAATATGTACACACGCAAACATTATTTGTGTCAAATTTTGAATTTCTAAACAGTGGATTCGGTTGGATCTAGGATTGAGCGGTACCAGTATTTTATTGGTTCCAATGTCAATTAGTTCAATTAGATTTGATTTCAGTCCTGTCCCATTCCAGTACCATGAAATTCCCTGGTCCCATTTGTAGGATGTCATAACAATTATTAGTAATATTTTGAAATGCCAATTGCTTCATTTATGGTCCCAGCCCCACTGATGTGCTTAGTCGAGAACTTTAGTCCCATGTAACTGGAACCAATAAAAGCAATTTTACTGAGTCGTCCCGCAGAACCGTAGTCATGTTGGTTTCGGGTTAAAATATCTGATCCACTTGTAATCTGTTAAAAATTGTTTTTTTCAAAAATAAAAACTCCTACTTAATTCGTTATAGATATTGAGGAATGTATTTGGAATTCTGTTTTTTTACCGTTCAATTTTTAAAATTATTTATTGATTTAACAAAAGTTTTATTATCCGTCTGTTTTTTCTCTAAAATGATAAATTCGGTTGGATTGGGATGTGCTAATTTTTTAAAATAAGGAAATAAAACAGGTCCATTTTTAGTAACCTTGAATATATTAGCTATCGCAAAGTTTATAGGGACAGTAATTTCATACGTTTTAAATAAACTTCTGGATTATTAATCCAACATTCTACTTATTCGACTCAAGTGTGAAATGTTGTAATTCATGTTTAAACAAGAAAATGAATCGAAAGTGTGGTTAGTTATTTAGACATATTATGGTCATCGCAATTGTAAAGTGATAAATTACAAAATACATTTTCAACAAAATTTTAAATGCGCATTTTGTTTTGTTAATTAATTCTTGAGGAGGGTCTAATGATATACACAATCAAAGCAAATATACTCCATTTCCATAGCCGAAGTAAGGATTACTTCTGATGAATGATCAACTACTTTAGCACACAAATCTTAATATAAATTTGAAAATTACTTCTCTGAATAATTGGTCTCAAAACAGATGTCAAATTGAATTCGTAAAAAGCAATCGCTTGGGAGTTTCATATACAAGTTATTAGCAGCTATAATACATCATTTAATGTTTTCAACTGATTAGACTTCATTTCCGTGCATCAATAACATTTGGTTGCATGACTAACTTTTCCTAAGTGATTCTCAGAAATCGGGAACCTGCAGTGTTTAATCCGATCAACTCTGAAGCCATTAACTCTACTGAGGTTGGGCTTTTTGACATACTCAAAGGGTTGGAGTGGGTCAAATTACCCTCCATTTATTTTCCGTTCTAGTGACCAAATCAGTTCATAATTTTGCATGTGGTATACCTGAACATTAACCTTACCAAAAAATGTTATCATTATTCTAATGTTGGAATATTTTGTAATTTTAGTACATACTTACTACCAGCTGAAATATAGTCCAAAATGATATTTTCTGATCATTATCAAAGAAATATATCTTATAAGCTTATACACACTTACTGAAAAGCCATAGCAATCAAAATAAAGGCTAATGGAGAAGATAAGATTAGATTCACATTAAAAGATGACTCGATTTCCATCCAACAAACTGTAAATAAAGGAAAAAGGCATCGACCCAAACTTTTGGGTGGAAACTCCACCCACATAAATTTTTGTCTCATAATCAAATATGTACAAAGAGGGGGTAAATTTATCCCACCCTCAACCTAAATGGGGTTAAAGTTTCAGCTTACATGTTTTACCATTAGAATAGAAATAAACGACTTGAAATTTATTAATTGTAAAAGGCTACTAAAAGTTAATAACGAACTTGCAAATAATTTTTCAAATATAAATTCCAACTGCTTCTTATGCAAAGTGGCAAAATCTTAGGTACGAATAGAAAGATATCTTAGTTATCTAGAACTTAAAAGTCCTCTGTTGACTGATTCCTTCAGCTTAGCTATGCACATGACACAATTATATTTTATCACATGGAAAAGGTTTTTTTTAATACAATTGATGAACTTAGATTACACTTATTGATTTGGAGCTGGCAGAATCTTTCCCTTCAGAGTTAAGCTAGTGCCCTTTTCTACTTTTAGGCAAACCCAATTTCACTGATTTACTAAAAGCATTAATGAATATCTGCATTGAGCACAACCCAAGGAACAAAAGACCTTAATTTTGAGGATTCAAAATTTTTTGTTCCAAGGATTAAGGATTTTTTCCTAGTGGAAGACTGGCTACCATACAAAGTTACCTTGGTCAAACATGCTAAAATATAATTTTTCAAAGTGCAATGAATATCTTGAAAAGTTTCAACAGCTGATCTTGCGAACAGAGTAAGAAATATACATTACTATCATTTTATTGGGAGTAGTAGTCAATAACGCTATGAACTTAATAGCTATTGAAATTAAGTTTAGTGAAAATTAAATTGTATATTGTCAACTCTTTTTAAATAACTTCTTTGCTTTCGAACTAGCAGTAGGGAATTCCTTGACTTGTAAAATGCAGTTTTTAAATAGAATACCAAACTTTTATTAACTAAAAAATAATTTTCCCTTGAATTTACAGATAACACAGACTGATGTGCTTTTAGGAAATGAAAGAAATAGCAACCATTTTCTCCCCATGCGTTTGAATATTTGTTTTAGTGAAAACAAAGAACTGCTTTATATAAAATTGTTTATCCTAACTAAATTTTAAAAGACATTCTGTTGATTTATGCCTTGAAAGAAACTGAGGAAATTAACAGAAATTTTAGGCTACATTTTTAATTAACTAATGCATAATTCTCCCTGCACATTAGCATTGATATTTAATTTCGTCTGCTCAGAAATTATACGCAAAATAAATAATGTTGTTGAATTTTTAAAATTCAATTTATTAACAGCGTGTTGTCGAATGAGTGCTATATCCAAATTAAAAATCGTTTTCAATTTCAACCGCAGTGTGCGAATAATTTACGTCGCATTTGGTTGACAATCAAAAGCAAAAGTCTACAAGCTGTTGCTCAATTGTTGCTTTCACTATAATCATTTATTATATTCACATTTATCGGAATCTTTGAAAGTAAAATTTAAATATTTTTAACAATATTTTTACAATACTGAAACATTAGTTTAATTAAGAGAACCAAAAACAGATATTTATATAGCCTATTAAAAACCATTCGAGTATATACATATTGATTTCAAAGTATTTATATGTTAATTAACTAACTTACTGAAAATTTAACTTTTTCTATATTTATCGAATCACACAGTCGATTAAGTCATTTTTACAGACACTTGTTGCTTTTTGTAAGCTTGTGTTCCAAAACAAAGTTGTAAATTTCTATAATTCTAAAGTTTATAGTTCTATTTATATGGACATTGATTTCAATAAATGAATCATTTAGTGATTAACCTCGCATTTAAATGATTGACATTGAAAATTATTGAAATTTTTAAGAGTAAATCTTAACTGTGAAAAAACAGCCATTGTAATCAGGGTCGTGACCAGGTACCTGATACTGAAGTATTGCATTTGAGAATACTTGAAAATACACACTTCTCAGAAATACTTGCAAGTGCTTGATGTCTTAATTGACAGATTGGGCTCTTATGATTGGGGTTTAAATTCCTTACTTTTGAGAAATTTCAGACAAAAAGTTCGAGTAGTAAGTTCTGTCTTTACCAACAAGATCACCAGCAGTTGAAAGATCTTTTAGTAAAACAGGAATAATCGTACGTACCCCAGCTTAGAATGAAACTAAATTCAAAGATTACTGAAGCAACTTACGGCGGTCATTTATTATATCCAAAGTGATTATTGATGTTGATAATCTTATGAAACTACTTGAAATAAAAAGCTTTTTCTGAGAAATAGATGATATGCAGTTGACAAAAATTTCAAATACTTGACTCTAGTTGATACGTGGTAAATGCAATCCTTGTCAATACCTTGTTTGTAATAACACTAATGTGTATTTCTATTGAAAGCAGAGTATTCTTTAGGTTCAGGTTTTCTGGATTCAGTTGAAAACGCAGCTTTTGAAAAACACATTCTGCACAAGCTACTGACTGGAGGACAGTCAGAATTATTTTGGTGATCTCAGATAGTAAGGGAAACTTATTAAAACAGCACTTAAAAGAACAACAAGCTTCAGTAAATTCATCATTAAGTTCTTTTTCTCATTGGGATTTGGAAATCTTTCAGGCTTAAAATTTAGGCAATCAAAATATATTTAAGTTGTTTGCAGTTTGTGATGACTGAGGAGTTTCCACGTAGATATTTAGCAATCACTTCTTAAGGATCTAAATCAAGATCGCAATAATCTTGCCTGCAGTGTGCATCGTGTTAACGATACAAAAATCGATAAATCATTTTAATAGTTGACTGTGGTTANGACTGAGGAGTTTCCACGTAGATATTTAGCAATCACTTCTTAAGGATCTAAATCAAGATCGCAATAATCTTGCCTGCAGTGTGCATCGTGTTAACTCTACTAAAATGGATAAATCATTTTAATAGTTGACTGTGGTTAGAAATGTATTGAAATGATTTTTGTTTAAATGATTTGATGATATTTATGTCTAACATATCATTTAAAGGTCATTTAAAAATTTCCACAGATATACAGGTAGGCTCCATATTCATACTTTCTTTGACTCAATGAACATTGAGAAATCTAATCAGATATGGAATTGCGCAGATTTTTTCAGGCCCGACCCGAATTTGGAGTCTACTACGCTACTGATATTAGACTTTATTAATGTATAGATAATTACAAACATGTAAAACTAATATATGCATAGCAAAGAAATATTTATTTTTTTAAAAAATATAATGTACTTTTGCTGCGCTGCAAATGCTTTCGATGATCGTAAACTTAGAGGAAAATTTCTTCGTAATTGCAAAACTAAAATGTCCAGCTTTTTGTGATTTTGATCCGATTTTGGATTGATCAAATGGTATTTTTCAATTTTGTGTGAAAAAATTCCAAGACAAAAAATATAACAAGCAAACTGTATGTATCATACATAATTCACAGTTCCCAATTGTTGGTAAGAATTTAGTAATTATAAGGCCTCAATTGTTACTAGTCTGTAAAAGTTAGCATTTCAGAAGTATACAAAATGTTGAAAATTTGTTTTTATGAAATTTCCAGGAAATCAATGGTTTGTCATTAATAACGGCAATATTAACAACATGCCAACTGTTTAGCATTCTACCAAGTACACCGACCCGCAGAGTTAGAGATGGTCCATTCCAGACCCGGACCATGGCCGGCCCGCTCCCTGGGTAGTATACGCAAATAATTGATCCTCGTCTATTAGAATGACAAAATATGTATTTAAAATTTAAAGGGATGCTATGCTCGTAATTTAAGGTTTATGTTTTTAACGCACTAATCAAGTGATTCAAACGATCCAGATTTTTACAGTTTTATTAGTTCTGATATATTCGTTACTGTCTGGGAAAAGGGGAACCATTTCCAACTCTACCGACCTGAACAGATTCTATCAGATTACATGATTATGCTCTTTTATGAAAACAATATTTCAAACAGTGTATTCTTATTTTCATTATATTACATTAATTCAATTTTTAACTTTGAAATGTAATTCATGGTAAGGTCACCACATTACTTTGCATAGCTTTAAGAATTCGTGTAGGTTATAGAATGAATGCTATGCCACGATATGTAGCTACGATCTATCATAAATCCTCAGTAGTTCCACAGATTTTATGGGGTATTTTGCGAATTATTTTGAAATGGTGCAAATACCTGTTTCTTATAAATACCGATATCATTTTCAAAACAGTACTCGAGAGCCTACTTTGAGAATTAGAACTATTAAAGGGAGTAATAAAGCTATTAAATAGTAAGACAATTTCTCTTTGCTCAACTCTAAGTTGATTTACTGTATATTCAAAACACTTCATAGAAAGAAATGTTACATATAGATTCAACCTCGAATATTAGCAAATCACGTGTAATTTCTGTTTTTTTGTTTAAGTTTAGTCAACCGAAGATGACTCTACAAACAGAAAATTTATTTGTGTATTAATTTTTCTATTATATAATAACAGCTTTCGACGTGAAATTCTATTGTGAAAATAAAATGAGCTAAGAAGACCTGTCCACTTTTCGGATCCAGATCAATTTCTGACCTCTTGAATTTTTATGGATCGATCTATATGATTTCAATTGTTTCATGGTTTATAAAGAAAATAACTTGCAAGTTGCAAGGGAAAAGCAGCTTCACTTAGTAACGACATGAGTTAAGTAATAGAAATAAAAAAGTGAATATGGTCCGATCTTGTTCTGTACCGACTTCGATACTGCGGCAGAAATGTTGGTAAAAACTAAAAGGCTCTTTGTGCCCTAAAATCATTACTTTTTAATACACTATGTTCTAATACATTAATTTTCTTGGAATGTTTTTGTGAAACATAAAAAGACTCACACGTGATTTTAGCAGCCTTATGATAAAAGCTAACATATGCATCTTGTTTAAATTTGCTGTACCCATAACTAAACTCCAAACCTGCCGATTCATTAAAATGATAAAAATTGGTAACCTCAGAGTTCTGGAGCTGTCTACAACATAGTTTTCATATGTAAATATAATTTCGATGGCAATACTCCTGCATCGAATTCAGCAAAAATTACGGATTTACTCTAGAAAAGCTTACATTGAACTAATATTTTAGATCCTTGAAGTGTCTACAAGATCTATAGATGAAGATCCATGGATAAGTATGCAAATACCATACGCACAACACAACCAAAAAAGAATTAATGTCATTTTCAAATAAAATGACTACCTATATACTACGTTAAATATTGGCCAAAGCCATTGATTTGTCTAAAGCATTCTTTCCACTGGGACTGAATCCTGGGTCTAAATATTCCACTGAAAATGAAACTAACATACGATTGGAACATAAACAAAGAACCTGGAATCATGGATTATAGAATACTACTAAAAAAATTTTGTGAATTTTGATGTACATGTAAATATATGCTGTACGATAAGACCACATGGGGCATGGGATACGAAGGCATAATGGAACTGGCAGAGGATGGGTTGGGACTGGGACCGGGACCAAGTCTAATGGACTAAATGGAACTGGGAGCGAAAATATTCTGGTAGAACTCTGTCGGAGATCACACAACCGTAAAAAGAGTCTTTTCTCTTGACACTGGGATGAGCATCTAGTAATTAACAACTTGTATTTTCAGTTCTTACTCTAGGACTGATACATGGGTTAAAAAAATTAATCCATCAGTCCCTATATTATCAGTATAGAGATATGAATGCTAAAGAGTATAAATCAGAATAATTTAAATTTTATGGTAATGGGTGTTGTTTTGATAAATTGGTGTGATATGACATTATAAATGAAAACATTGTTAATCTTGGATCATTTTTGATCGGATAGAGAAATGAAGCTAAAATTGGAATCCTTGTACACATTACCTTATGTTTCTAATGTTTTCGTATTCCCAGAAATGCATATGCTTAAGCTATATGCTCAATAGTATTAGTTCATTTTTTTGCTGTTTCATGAGTATGAGCATACGTACATAAATATTAATGAATTAGGGAACTTTCTAGATAACTTTTAAATGTATTTCATATTCTACACATGCGAAACTTCATAGATACTTCTCTAGACAGAATACTAACAATCTATATCTAACCTACTTTTTCAAAGTTTGATTTCTGGTTCAGAACAGGTTAAATTTGATAATTTACCCATAAAATGAATAGACCATTAATTAACTATTTTAATGCGAATAAATTATTTTCATGATCATCTTGTAGTATTGTTCTATGTAGATCCACATATAGTCATCTTTCAATTGTTGATTATTACCGTTGTATGAGACGATTGACAATCAGGTATTTGGGACGAGGCAAAAGTAGCAAAGTCGTCTTTATTTATTACATAAATTCTATTTTCTGATCATGTTTTTAAGTTAACAATAAAATTTAAGTGAAATGGTTTCTTTATGCTCCCTTAATTCCATGTATTTGAATAATAATTGAACGAAATCACTCGCTGCTCTAAACTTTAAGAGTTTCTCATGCAATGAATTTTTAATAGTAAATTTCTATTTCGATTCCCTGTTTTCCATGGCTACTGGCCATTTAAAGCTAATGAATTATTCTCATTTTTGTCACTTAAATCCAGAAAAGATAATGAGAGTGTTGCTTCAATTATTACTTTTATCAATGACGTTACTGAGGCAAATCATTTTGCCAAAAGCAATTGGAACACTCATTTGAAAGAATTTCCAAGTAACACTTAATTAGCTGATGGTGTAGAATTATATATGACTTTCATATTGAATTTGACACCCCACTAGCTCATTCAAACACAGAGTGCAAATTTCTTTCTCACACTTCAGGCCCTTTACTAATATTCATTTTAGAGAGCAAAGAGATATTAGAAAGCTTAGATATACCACTTATGAACTCGAATTGAATAAGCATAGGTGTTTTCATTGACTTTTTAATAACAGAAACCTTATTCACAATTTATGAGAATTCCAAAAATTAATAAGTTCTAATTCTAAGCCCAACCGTTTTTGAAATTCTATGATTATCAAGAAATTCTGTCTTTAGCTTGATGAGAAGCTCGCTGCAATTAAGGTTAATGTTAACTCACAGCAAGGTGGTTGGGTCTACTTCCTCCCATTGGTTGAGTAAAAAATGTAAGCCATTCATCCATATGAATGAATTTTAGTGAGTTGGGGATAGGGGAGGGGTCGTTTCAAACATTGTTTCACATTTACAATTTTGATGATTTTCTTTTAAATTATGTGTTTTAGTGCATGCAAAACGTGGTTAAATTTGTCATGCATTATGTGTTTTGTAAAAATCAATTTTAACTGGTATTGTCATTAATGGTTTTTGGGAGAAATAGAGAAAAACATTCACTTAATAGAGAATTGTAGGTTGGTGGAGTACATGGCGTCAAGTAGACTGGGTCGCTCAATTGGTTTAGTTGGGTTAGGTCCAATATTCCGTAAAAGCTAATGGGTCGACTAAGTTTGGGTTAAGTTTTCCAAGTGGATGGGTTCGTTCTTTGATTCCGACAACATTTATAACATGAGGCTTTCGTTCAACTAAATCCTATTCGACCAAAGCTTTTCTGGGCTCCTCAGGCACGTGGGAAAATTCCCCTAGAAGTCCGCTGTACCAGTATCGCCCCATCGATATAGTAGCTGATTAAGAAATGTGGTACCATTGACGGTACGTTACAGGACCTGCCCTTCTCTAATAATCTTTGACGGTACAGGGACTTCATTATGGATTATTTTGTTTGCTTGTTTTCGACGTTTTGAGACAACGATACAGTGGGACCAAACAGTACCGGTAATATGATTTATGACATCGGGACGGTACCCGTACTGTAACGGACGGGACTTGGACAAGATTTTTGTGCCACCACAGGCCTCTCTATTATGATATTATAACAAAACTTTGCTCAATATTCATATCAGCACAATTAATTTGGAATGTTTGATGCCAACATTATTTATATGGCCCTCATCAAATCTTAAAATTTCTGGATTTTTTGAAATACATTAAATATTAGTTTTAGCAGTTGGAAATGATGGAATTAATTAGAATTCATTCCTAACTTTTCAAATATAAATTTCTTACTTTGTTTTACACTAACCATAATAGTAATTTTTGCAAGAATTACAAACTATACACCCGGAAGACACCCAATGCCATCTTTAAAATGAGTATATATTTAAGAAATTTTATTAGGGGTCATAACTCCTAATAAAAGTTTGAGAAATTTTCCGAGTTTCAATAAGAAAGGTTCACAACTTTTTGAGTAATAATCAAATGTTGAGTGGAGCCCATCTAGGGGTCAAATAGGGTTAAAATATGCTCATTAGCGATGTGGGGATGGTTTTGATATTAAAAACTTCGATTACGGTTTCTCAGAAGATATGACCGACTTGCAGCAATGGTTGGGTCGACAGAAAATTCTACAGGTCAGGATCATTCAAAAATCCTTGAACAAATAGAGCCTACAGACATTTCATAACGACAATATTCTACATTTATAATCTCTATTAACCCTTTGTTTGTTAAACCTGAAAATATCCAAGTTCAAAATTTCAGAAATGATTTAACAATATCTTTGTCTATAAGACATTACCTATTATGTAATTACCAAATTCATTTGTTTTCCCGACCGCAGCGAATACCTGATAGCGTCAACCATGCACACGCCAATTGTATTTAAATTGAACTAGACATGAAGGAGTTGGAAAGAAATCTCCCTTTGGCTAAATCCGTAAATTACTCTTAATTATGGATCGCGAAGGTTTCAATTGACAATTTTAAAGCGCAGTCTTTATGTCTATTTCCTTTGGCTCTATGATTTCTCCTAAGACTTAACTAAATGGAAGGAAGACTATGTAGATCTTGTTCAACATGCTGTATTTCGACACTATAGGGTGTCTCAAAAATGTACTCACTCTTAGGATTATGAGAAAACCTTTATTTATGGACATAGAGCGAAATGAAATAGCACCGAATACATGAGACAAATGTGTTTAAAGAATCATGTTTGCGAATGTGCAAATTGATGACCATTATTGCCCAGACAACGCTGATAACGCGCACCAAGGGATTAGCAAGCGTCGCGAAACATGTCATTAGGAATATCACGATATTGTCTTTCAATTTCCAATTTGAATGCATCAGTTGTCCTTTGTTTGTTGGCATAAACGTTGTCTTTTAAGTATCCCCATAAAAAGTAGTCCATGGGTGTTAGGTCTGGGGAACTGGCAGGGTATTCAATGGGGCCCCTTCGTCCAATCCATGTGTCAGGAAACACTGCATCAAGGTAAGCTCGTACATCGCGATGGTAGTGGGGAGGTGCTCCATCTTGCTGAAAGTAAATTTCGCTGTCTTCACCAAACATCTCTGTAATTTGTGGACCAACAAATTCCTGAAGCAAGTTGAGGTAGCTCTCACCATTGACAGTTTCGTTGAAAAAAAAAGGTCCTATGTTACCCAATGCGGATATTGGACACCACGCTGTTACTCCTGGTAAGTTTACATGGCGTTCAATTGTTACATGAGGATTTACAGGACACCAGTACGTGTAATTATGGCGGTTAATGGTACCGTTTAATTCGAAGGTTGCTTCATCGTTCCACACAATTTTGTGTGCAAACTCGACATCGTCTGCACATTTTGCCAGGTAGCATTCACAAAATTTGACTCTCCGATCAGGATCGTCTTCGTTGAGAGCTTGACACAGCCTTGGAATGTAGCATTTTCAATGCAGACGCTTCATGAAGCGGAATACGCTATCTTTGAGATGTGGGTTTCCCGAGCAGTTTGGCGAAGTGATTTCCGTGGTGATCGAAGGAGTATTCCTGCACCTGTAATTCTTTTCCAGGGGAAGTAGATGTCCTTGGTCAACCTGAAAGTTTTTTGTTGAAATTCTGACCGGTTCCATCTGCTTTAAATTTGTCTCTGATGCGCGCAATGGTCCGACGATTGGGTGGCGGTTTTGCAAATTGATTCCTGAACAGGCGTTGCACTTCAGTGGCGTTTTCGGTCTTTCAATAGCATTTCAGGACAAACTTTCTTTCTTCGAAACTAAGTTGATTTCCAGCCATAGCTTCAGTAATTCAGGATATCTGCAACACAAAAAAGACTGAGTACATTTATAATTATCATCAATTTCAACATTTCGCTCTGTGTCCATAAATACAGGCTTTCTCATAATTCTAAGAGTGAGTACATTTTTTGAGACACCCTGTAGTTACGTCATAAACATAAAAGAGTAAGAGAGTAGACATATTTACTTGTTATATTGAACAAAATACGATGTATTCTGTTAAGGTTATATTTATAATTGCATTCTGACAATTCTTTTAATTTTTTAAAATTGTAAATGTGCTTTCCACAAATAATCGTGATTTCTTAAAATCTAGTATCCTTCAGTTTGTAAACAACACTATTTATTAAAGGCGGTGCGAGAACTTATGTAAATGTGGAGCCGATTTTTTTCGAGGGAGTTTTTCAATCAAATAATTCTTACAAGCGAGCATATAATTCAATATTGCGCAAGATAAAATTTATATTTCTCTAAAAAATGATAATTTTTTCAATCAAAAAAGTGTAGTTGTCGTTTACAATAATCACTATTGATTTTTCCTTCATGAAATTGATATCTCATTTGCTTATCATTTATATTGTGCAAAATAGTGTTGCTAAATCGGAATTAACCTGTCATCTGCAACGGAAAGAATAAACAAAAATTGTTTTCCACATGGTTTGGCTATTTAAAGAAGATGTTTAAGTTTAAGCAAATTGGTAAGTAGAATTCTTCATTAGTTTCAAGCATTCTTGATATAATAATTAATATTACGCAATTTATTTGGGATAAACCTATGGATAAAATCAGAAATCAGAACGGAATATCAATTTGATGCGAATGTCATTAAGGCCAGAACGTCATCGTTATGACTTTCCACATTATTGTAAATTTAGAAACAGTGTCATTTTAATATTGTACAAAGAAAAACAATTTTTTTTAATGCGTTTATGAGTTTTAAAACAAAAAGTGACAATCGTTTCTAACATTGGTTGAAAATAAACATTATATTCAATGAGATTCACAACAAAATTAGTTAATGTCGTATTCTCCTAAATAGACTTAAGTTAGGCCCCTGCAAGTTGATTTGTTTAGGTTCGAATCAAATTCTGCAACTTACTGCTTTATAGAGTTTCTGAAATTCACTTTTGTGATGAAAAGCTCTATAATTTACTAAATTGTCTAATAATTATTTTCATTAAAAATATTTCAAATGCGTAGCTAATTAGTAAAATTGGATGTAACAACTTAAAAGCTATTTGAAGATGAAACACTGGACATCACTATAGATCTAGTAGTTTTCGTAAAAGTTGATAGACAATGTTTACCACTATTCGTGCATAACTTACAATGATTAATATCAGGTTTGCTGCTTAAAGTGGTTTTTTCAGAATTTTTCGGAAAAAATGTTTTTGTTTTTTTGTTTTTGTTATAACAATATAATATAAGCAATAAAAAGACTATATATATATATACAAATATATATATATATATACGTATATATATATATATAAATATATAAATATATATATATATATATATATATATCTACAGAAGCTATGTAGGATTAAATTTAAAAAATCATCTATGAAGCACCGGAGAGAAGGTAGACGTGAGATGTGCAATCTTTATGTCTATGTTTTCTGTAGACTTTAAGTGTAAATATATTTTATATTTATAATTTCAAAGTTTTGGGCTAAATAATTTTAAGAACTCTAAAAAATGTGTACTGACATTTGATAATTTTTAGAAATTACAGTGCGTCAATGTTCTTCTCAATAAATGTTCAAAAATGCAGAACACAAATGGAATTTAAATTTTTATGTTTCAATACAACATTCCCGAAAAACGGATGTTTCCCAGGTTTTAGGCATAGCAAATATAGCACTTAAATATTTATTTACAATTAGCACTACTTGAAATAAAAATCATAAAAAACATTGTTTTGTCAGGGTGTTTTAAAAATGCAACCCTGGTTTATGCTTAACTCGTTTATATTGATAACCATCGTATCTGAAAACCCCTTATTCTTGGTTTAAATTGCGGGTCAACAATTATTTACATTGTAATTCCGTATTTCCATATCATTATAATCCATTCTAATCTCTGGAACCGACTTCTAAGAGTATGAGAGCTTAGTTATCACCAAAATACCGAGACATAGATACCATGAAAATGTAAACAAAAAAAATTTAAAATATTTATAAGTTCTTGGAAATTCTAGGCTAATGATTGAAGGCAAATTAGAAAAAAACTTTAGTTTAGATTTTTAATGTATATCATTGTGCGTTCATCAACAACAAGCGATTTTTGAGGTAACTATCATCTTCCATGGTAACTTAAGTTTAAAATTTAGGTTCGTGACATTACCATACGTAGGAGCTTTCTAAAAGAGGCTAAGCATTTTCTCATGAGGCATTTCAGATTATTTTGTGGACATTATTGCATTAATTTTTTAACATCTGGAGAAGGGCTGATCCAACTATGGCAATGGAGGTTGTCTTAACTGGAACTGCTTTTATTTTAGGCAAATAAAACTAGGCAAAGCAAAACAACCGTTTTACTTAATTGAATTAGAGTGATTCAATAGTGAACTGTCTCCCACACACCCCTTGTCCCAAACTGCCTTTGCTTTCCATACATGTTTAGGCATCATTCATGAGTAAAATGTTCCGCGGTTGTTCTTATATTTTTGTTGCTATTCACTGTTCATAGTCTTGATAAATATATCTGAAGTTTCTCTAAAACGTTTTTTCCCTAAGAGTTTTCCCCTTTAGACATTCAAATTTATGAATTTTATGAAGCTGAATTTACATATAAGAGGAATTTAAGCGATAAATCAGATGGAATTTACTGTGAAAGTAATTGCAATTCAACAACAAAATTATACCTGAACTAAATCTTTTATAATCATTCATATGATTTAGAGCATTATATTTTTTGGGTTTTGTAAAAATTAAATAGTTTTAATTGCCTATTATTAACTTATAATGGCTTAAATTCAAAACATTGTTTCTAAGTTTCTTAGGTTGCTCATATGCTTTGAGTAAGTGAAAGAGGTATTTACTACTGAAACCTAAACTTTCTTTGTATGACTGTTCTGTAATGATAAACTATCCAGTTTCATTCTGATTTTTTCTTTACTTGGTATTTTTCAATCACATGATGCTTCAAACTGCGGATTAACAGCATTTCAGTTGAATTGTGTTATATTCCTGCTTTTAATTGATCTCTTGGAATAACTTATGACATTGGTTTTCGTCTTTTCTCTTCGATACCTTCTCCTAAATTGTTTTTATTTGATAATATACATGTGCTTTGAGAGTGTACTTTCTTAAATGTAGCAGCATTTCCAAACAGAAAAAATGTACTCCCCTCAACTTTTATGCAAAGATATTTACCGACATCATATTAATTAAATACACAGATACTTGCAGATAATCCGTCCACCCTAAACTGTGATTTTAATTTTCTATTGTCAGTCCCACTAGTCAAGTGATTCTAATATATTTTCTAAGATTCCATAATGGTAGATACCCTATGCTCCTATTTCAACTTTTTATTGCAGATATACGTACCATCACTCTCTAATAACAATGGTTAGATTTGTTTATATTGTCTTGCGAAGCCCACCATTTAGCCATCAGAAAATTTCTCGGTAAATATCGATAAACATCTCAATCAACCTTGTCAATTGTAGTTGATTGACAAAATAGCAGTAAATGAACTTCGGCAATTTAGTGACAATATGTCTAAATCAAACTATATAATTGAATTGACGAGATAATAGTTGACTAATCTGCAACAATGGAATTTAGTCATATTTCCTATTCATCATTTTTTTAAATAAGAGCATTGTACCTTTTAACATTTGGAAGAAAATTTAGTTGTTCTGTAACTAGTCTTCGGGGTTAAATACTTCATATTTTCTGCAGAACAAATGAGTGCAAATTTTTTTCAAAAAATGTTGCAACTGCTTTTGAATATTTAAAGACATTTATTCTTAGTACAGGCAACCCCGCCTGAGTCGGATCGACTCGGACCAATGAAAACAATCCGATTTACAAGAAATCCGAGATATAATTTTGTGTGTGTGTACATATTGGAGTTTGTCTGTTCTTTATTAATAGTATAGGCAAGCACGCCTAAGTCGGATGTGACTAAGTCGGATTTTTGCGTAACTCCTACTATTAATAAAGAACAGACAAACTCCAATATGTACACACACAAAATTATATCTCCGATTTCTTGTAATTCGGATTATTTTCATTGGTCCGCGTCGATCCGACTTAGGCGGGGTTGCCTGTATATATATATAAATTGCTAACAGGTTTGCTACAAAATATTTAGTAAACTACAAACCTAGGAGAAATCTTACAGTAGATGAAAAATTGTTGCTGTTTCTCTTATGGATTACAGTATCATAATCTAAATGTGCTTTGATGCTTTTTGTCATATATATCTTAGTTTTAACAATTTGAACAAAATAAGTTATTGCTCCATTAAAAATACAAACACATGGTAGAAGAAGCAAATTTAATTCTTTTTTTAAGACGTCAAAAACATATTACTATGGTAAATTATTTTCCAAGTACAAGAGGATTATACGTTGTTCTCTTCCTTACATTATATTGCTGAAGCCTCATTCAAAGTACATAGAAGTAAATAAATTATTTTTTATTACAATAACTTCAAGAGGGGTATGGACAATTTTGATATACTTGAAACACCTAGTCATCCATCTGAAAAGAGGCAAATAGACCCTTGCCAGTGTCTATAATATTTTTAGCATTACTGCATATATTGGTGTTTTTTGCATATTCACCCAAAGTACAACTGCAACGAATTCCAACGGGCGAAAAATCTCATTGAAGCTGATGTGTGTAGAAGAAAATAAAATACCAGTAGTTACTGCTAAAATTTTGGAATTACATCTACTTCCACCATCAATGGCATGTATAATCGACGTAAGAACGTCGATGCAAGAACTACACACAACAAAAACTTGATGTCAAAAACTCTAAAGAATATGAAACCCAAATTCCACCCAAAAATCACTGACCCATAAAAATATTATCTGGCTTGTTGTTCTTTCGCTAGGCGATGAAAATTATCTGGGGTACTTGGGTACCCCAGTGGTAAGTAACTTAACAAATTGTATTGTAGTTAGACGGTTAATCCTTTGTTTTATAAATGGTTGATATTTAAAAAACAGATTTTTTGAATCAATTGGATAGTTTTTATGCAATTTAATCAAATCTTGAATGTGTAAGGAGATCATAAATTTTACTTAATGTTCTTGAACCTCTCAGGCCTATGTCATTGCAAAAGTATTTCTTTGATAGGGATCACTGCCTTACAGGACCCCCTTCTGTGACGCTAGGCTCTCTTAAAATTCGTTTTCAATTAAAACAAGATTGTAAGGTATCTAGGAAATGATTGTTGACTACATTGATCACTATAATTGTGGGTAAGTTCACTTATGAAAATGAAATCTGTATATCTGGGGGACATCCTAGACTTTTGCATGCTTCTTAGCTTAGAAAAAATTATTATAATTTCCATGTAAAAATCGTTTGAAAGAGTAATTTCTTAACTAAATGTTACTTATATATAGAACTAAGTCATTGTTGTTTCAAAGTACAAGTTTTGCATTGTCCTAGTAGAAATTTTATATGAGATAAATCAATAAATAGTGAGAATCGTAGTTAGATTTGCATAGTAAGAAATAGTTAAATGGACTCTAACATAATAATGGAGTTTATTGATTAAATTGTGTTTCGATCTGCTTTTGTCCCAAAGGAATTAATTGGAAATTATTTCCCGCATTATATTGAGAATTATACGGCAGAACTTAATTCCCCGTTTCATTGACACAGTTTTAATGAATTCATTTTACAAAGTTAATGGAATTCATTGCCAGATACAGTGAAAGCTATCAACAGGCCACTTTCATGTGCTCTGCGATAATTACTATGTTTTTGCTGTTCTCTTTTACATTGAAAAATTTCATGCTAACATTTCTGTATTCTTCATCAAACTCAAAATCTTTTGTTAATGTCAGATGAATTGAATAGCAATTATTGATTTTCTAAGCAATATTAGAAATTGAATGCATCCCCTATCATCATTCACAAAATATAGCTTAATAATGTACATTAACTATTATATTTTGGAATTGCAACTTCTCATATTTTGATGTATACTGACTATTTTGCAGTGTCAATTGGCCTGGTAAGCCCGGATTTATACAAAATCATCCTGTCAGGCCTCACCCATAATATATATATATATATATACATATATCATACATATATATATATATATATATATATATACACATATATCATACACACATATATATATAATATATATATATATATATATATATATGCATATTAGAGATATGCAGATGATTACTTTTAAAAACTATTTAGCTTTCATACACATAGCACATTATGTGAAATAGAAAGATTACACATAAGCGCTCAAGCTGGCCATTCCCGATAACAATTGAACAGCCACCTGCACCCGTGGCTACGAATGCTAGAACCGGGTCCTTGCTAGTAGTACAAGTGACCGACGTTATATCGAAAACCAATCGAAAAATAAACTTCTAAGAAAAACGATCTTCCATACAATTTTATTACCTTTACTTCAAAAAAATTCATTAAAACGAAATATTTTGTGCACACGCGTTGTTCACTTCAAAGTAAATACTACAAAACGAAGAGACTCTTTAGGCAACTGCAACTCCAAGGAATTGATAATATATATATATATATATATTTGTTATATATCCAGAGCCATCGATATTATGATATATAAAGAATATATATATACATGTACATAGTGGTCATAAAGTTCCTGAGCGGTTATATTCACCCATTATCGAAAAACCATGTAGCCAATTGAAAAGATATTTCACAAAATGAACGTATATTTAACAAAATTCAATTAATTATGCTCAACATTAGCTGTACTGACCCCCACACAACGTGCCAGACGCTGCTTAAATGCGGGTAATATTTTTGCCTCTGTACAAATAGCGTCTTTGAGTTGCTGAATTGTTTCTGTGTTTTTAAAATAAACCAGGAAAAGGTCTAATGGGGACAAATCCGGGGATCTGGATAACCAAATTAGGGCTTAACACTCCATTTCATATCAATTGAAAGACAAGATTTTTAAGTTAAAACATTATCTTTTTAAATTGTCGCAACAGTGAATTAAAACTATCAAATTTATGATTGAACACAGAAAAATATAATTTACAATAGATTTCTATTATTTTGCGAAGAAATCAATTTCTATACTTTTTATGATCACACTGTATGATATATATATATATATATATATATATATA
>CABFPE010000093.1:682121-701464 GCA_900660155.1 Hofstenia miamia
TATATATATATATATATATATATATATATATTCCATGAAAGCCATGGGATGAAATTTTATCTCCGTCCACCACACGAGGTACATGAGGATCCCAATAAGTCTCCACAAATCGCTACCCCATTAGACAAGCCTGTGTATCGTAGTAAATAGTATTTTTTATTGTATATGATACGCCACCGTTTTATATTTGAGCATTAATATTAAAATACTGGTTCTTTCAGGTGAATATATATAGAGCATTACGTTTCGATTTTCGGCACTCACAGAAATTACCAATGTAATAAACATATTTATGAACTGTTGTTGGAATAATACTATTACATGTTTTCGTAATGAACAGGACTTTCAAACATTGATGACTAATTAACAATAAAAGGAAATGTAATCCTTGTTTTGGATTAAATTTATAAGCAAGCATTATCAAAAATGTTAAAATGCAAGCAATTTTATTGTTCAAAAATTATAAGCAAATACAATTGTAAAATATATAAATATATTTCCTCCAATCAAGCTTCTATTTCAGGAAGTTCATAGCTTCATATGGCAATGAATCAACACTTATTAAATTTTAGATATAAAATGTAAAATGACAATTCGTACAATGATAAAATTAAGGGGATTATGCATATTTTACTGCTAATTGTGCAAAGTGTATTCCATTTTTTCTAAACACTACTGGTACGCCATCTTGAGGCGAAAAATTTTGGTTTGATCTCTTAAATTTTGGTGATATTCGAGAATATAATAAAATAAGCTTTATAAAAACTAAGAAACATTTAATACAACATAACCGACTGATCATGTGAAAGAGCTTACATTTTAAATTATGCAATTAAGCTGCTACATTTAAATCTAGTCTGAATATGCAAAATGGAAATAAATTTTGTAATTAATAGAATACGTATTATAATTTTAACTGGAATTCGTGAAAAACAGTGAATTTTTGAGTGCATGCACTCGGATTCAAAATCTACAGGCCTATAATAATCTAAAACAGTGTTTTAGAACATCGATAGAAAATACTCTTACTGAAGATGAAGTTCATTATTGTAGAATGCAATAATACCAGCGGAATTTTAGTATACTAGGGACTGGTCAAGCAGTAACGGAATTTCATTTTGACTGTGAAAATGGATTCTACCAAGACCTATTATAAACACGGCAGCACTCAGAAAAATTAGAGCACAAAATAATGAGGCCATTGTTATCTTCAAATTCTGTTTTAATTCTTACATGAAAATAATAATTTGAGATTATATTCATAAGACTGCTAAATACACAGCCGAATACCTTACAGTATGCCTCATTTAAAAGGAGGCAATTTTGTAAATTACAATTTTAATGATAGTTTTATTCATTCATGTAACAAATGTTTTCACATACATTTCAACATTGTACTTATAAATTTATCAAATATTTAAATAAACTATGGTATTTATAGCAGGCAGTCTGCAGCTTAAGCAAGCCGTTAATGCTCATCAAACACAAAATAAGATAATTTTTTCTCTTCCAAAAATTCCATAGGATTAAATCGAAACGAATCATTGAAATACTTATAAATATTTTTTAAGACACATTTGTAGAAGTTATAATGCAACTCTTAAGATAATCTGTACAATACAAATATAAAAATTCAAATATTTGGCAAATATTAGATAGGAATATTCGTTGCATTACAATGCTGGTAGCTTTTTCCCATTTAGCAGCAAAAAAGAAGAGACGTTTAACACAGCTTCTCTCCAAATCATTGATGGCTTTCATGACCTGGGACAGAGGCGTTTTTGAGATAAATGAGATAAATTCGGTTAAAATGATTACTATCATCAAGTATTTCTGCATTCATATAATAGTCGAAGACAATTTTATAATCAATATAACAGTCATTTAGAGGTCCAGGTTATCACAAAATCTTGAACATATCAAAATGATCAAGTGAAGTAAGAATTTAAATTTTTTAAAAAAATATTTACCTCATGCAAGAAGAGCAAACATTAGGCTCAGAAATTTTCGTGTAAGCACAATACATCGTCAAAACATTTAATAAAATGAATTCCATACTCTAACACAAATAGTATCCAATAAGAACTTCGATAGTGAACCAATATAACGCGTTTTAAATGTTAAGGTTTCAAAAGACTAGAGAATTTGATAGATTCCTTAACAATCCAATTTGTATATGAAACTTTAGAACTTCAGATTATTCCAATATAACAAAACAGTTTTCATGAATCAGGGTGTAACAAACTACATGTTTTTCCGGAAAATAGTTGCATCACGAAGTACTACTGAATTTCAATACAGATAAAGCCGAAGAAACTGACTGTCAGATGCTTTAAATACTATAAGTCGGGATATAACAGCTATAACTTATAGATTGCTTCGTGGGTTAATTACAACGATATACTATATTGAATGGTATCAGAAATTCATTATTTATAGACATTGGAAACTTCTTTAAAACTCTTATTTTTATAGTGAATTTTTTAGTTTATCAGCATTAGGTAAGCTAAAATTTATCCCTTAGCAAAGAGTTCTGCAATTCATCTGGAGAAGCTTTTCGAAATTTCGAACTTTCTTCTCAATACTAGTATATTGGTTTGAGATGATGTGAATATTTGGTGGAGGGAACGTTTAACAATGCAGATTTCGCCATCCTCATTTTAGTTGAGTTAAATGAAATGTTCCGCACATACTATTATAGCGTAATTATCGCAATGAGCTCCTTTTAAAAGCATAATTTCCATAATCAGGATCACGTGATAATGACAACTTTGAAAAAAGTGGGGACCAAGCATTAATTTTTCTTATATTTAGAAAAAAATAAGATTTTCTAACCTAATCCCATTACCTGTTGTTTATGTTGTCATCATTATTTCTGTTCAGAATTCTTTAATATTTAATAATAGTAAAGACTTAACTATTATATTTTAAATGGAAAGGATTCTTCAAGAAAGATCAGTCAATAGCAGTAAATACAACAGTACTATGTTGACCATATACATGTACAAATAAATGTCAAAAGCATTAAAGACACTCACAAAAATAGAAAGAAGAATCATAATTTTCTTTAAATATAAGAAAAATTTATGTTTGGTCTCCACATTTTCGTTATTTTTTGTCAAAAATTTACAATATGAAGGCCATTTAAAAAAATTAAATTTTGTGAATCTCCCCAATGGGGGTTAACAACGTAGTTTTTGTTCATCCGGTTACTCAGTAAGTAGAAGCTGAACCTCTAGATAGTGTTGTCTAATGCAAAATACATAAAAATATTTATTGCTGTTGAGCAAAATGTGCAACAGCTTTAAAAATATTGACCATTACTGCATATAAATTTTGATTATTACTGAATATTGTCAAGTTCTTAAACCATAATATGGCCTCATTTTTTGTCTTTTAAATTTCTCTTGCATCATTTAAGTAGACCTTGATGCTACTCATTCAATAATGAATTATTTTTTTATTGAAATATGTCATGTGTGACTAATTCATCAATGAGACAGACTTTTTTTGAGAAATTCATTTTTCTTTGGTTTATGAACACAAAACTACCTGGTAACGGAATTTTAACAAGTTTACGTCACTTTTACAAGTATTTACATCATAGTTACTGTTCCTCTATAAAATACGCATATGATAAATGTCAAATTCATTTAGTGTGAGTACACTATCTTATCACCAAACATTGGCATATTTGAAATAGTAATTCCACTAAAGATTAAGAAACTAATTGGTTCTACATGGTGACCAAGCCCACTAGAAACTATACATCATACATTCAATGCTTGTTCCAGTCTCAAAAATTTTGAAGAATTGTAATTGCAATAACGAATGCAAGATTCGATTTTTGGATTGAAATTCGATAGTTATCATTCGATATTAATATAGCCAGCCAAAAAAGACCATGAAAATGGATCTCAGCACTTTTAAAATTTTATATAATTCTATAAGAAAGCCGATTTTAATCAATCAAAATCAATGTTGAAAACTTGTAGGAAAGGGATTTCAAAATGTCCTTCCTTGGATACACCACTGGAACTTCCAGTGTTGAAATGAGAGGATCTTGAATTGCATTCAGTACTCCATACCAGCAGTAAGGAGGATGATTTCTCATCCAAATGTTTGAAAAAACAAAAAATCAATGTACCCCCGTCTGATAGTATAACAAATTTTCAGCTCTGCGGAGTACCTGTATGACTATCGATAGTGCCTAGTTACACCTAATTTGGAGCTTTTTTGGAAAGTTAACAAAAACTACTGGAACGACCAGGTGGTAAATAAAGTTTTCAAAGATGGCGAATATGCTAATTTTTGAAGCAATTTTTATAGAAGATAAATAAATGGTGTTCTATATTTTACCTTAATATTGAAATATGTACTAGGCATTCCACATCCATTGTTCTATGTTTGATATTTTAAATTTATAGTTAAATTTATTTTATATTTTAGAGTTAAATTTTTTCATAATTGCATTTAATTGCAATTAATTGCAATAATTGATTGGAGAAATTTTCAAATTCACTTAATTGATTGCAAACAATCAGCAGTTTCAAATTATTGATTGGGAATCAATATGTTTATTGGTTGGCTTTCAATTAGTTATTTACAGGCTGGAAGCAAGAATGGAAACACAGTGCAAAAGTTAACAACAAAATATGTAAATATTTTTTCAATAGATGGCGTAATCGGCAAATTCCCATTTCTTCGATATTTTAGAAGACTAATTTCTGCATCGAGCCACTATATCCAACTTATACTAAATACTTCATTGGCATAGCTAGAGTTTTTATATAGAGTAATTACTAGACACTATTGAAATCAAATAGGAAAAGATAACTGATAGCACAGTTTTTTCTTTTCTAATAGTTTCCTGTGCTGCAGGAAACTCACAGTAAATGGAGTGACAACAAATCTATCTGGTCAGGTGTTCAAAGTTTTCATTGTCGATATCAGTACTAGTCATCCGCTCAACCACATAATAAAATACGCAGATGATATCATATTTATTGTGATACCTATTGAAAAATCAAGCACCGACATTTCCTCGGAAATACCATCAATTCGGAATTGGGCAAGTTTAAACACCCTAACCATTAATGACGGCAAATCTTGGCAGATGTTATTTGGTAAGACAAAACAAATTTTACCGGCTGACTTTGCTACGGTGCATGTTAAGCGCTTGCTGGGCATCACTATTTCTGATGATCTCAAATGGAAAAATCACATTCGTATTATTAGTAAAAAGGCATCAGCTAAACTTTTTTGCTTAAAACAGATGAGACCAATAGTTGACAAGAAATTCTTACTCACAATATGGCTCAGTACTATAATCTCCATTTTTGATTACGCATCACAATGCATTATAAAATTACCGGAGGTACTTGAAGGAAAACTTTAATCGATCGTAAATCGCGCACTGACCATAGTCAATGACTCAAATCAACCTCGTATTAGTTTAAAATATCGTCGTATTCACCTGGGTTCGAAACTTTTCGGAAGGATTCTCCACCCTAACCATCATCTACATTATTTAATTCCTCCCAAGCTTACTCACTCTGGTAAATTCCGAATGGAAATAATATCTATGCGAAGGGATCAATTCATCCCTTACTTTAGTGCATATTTTAATAATTATTGATACTCTGTCATATTTGTGCAGCCACTTCACTTTACAGTAAAGTTATTTGTTGATTTTACTTTAAATAGACGTTTCTACTGCTACATACAATTAACATGTTTGATTGCAACATGTAAAATACTCACAGCATAATTGCTTTTATTTGAATTGTATGTGGTTACAAATGTCTCTATTCTACAACTTAAGTTCTAGGGTGGGTAACCCCCTCCTAGCCTAATTCCTCAGTGCTATTCTTTAATAATTTTAATTTTAATATAAATAAATTTTGCTAAATTCTAAAATGCCTAATGTTCTGAAATTGGCATTCCCTCAAATGCTTCATGATTTATTCGTTAAAAAAATACATTGTTCTTCCCAAAATATGAATTTAAAAGAAGAACGATTCAAATTAATTAAATTAAAACTCTAATTCCGCTTTGTAGAAATTAGCATTACGCAATTAAAGAATTAATTTGCGACGCTCCCATACATTAAGCCGCTTTACATAAACACTCGTACAGCAGAAAACCCTTTGATTGTTTATTTCTTGCTTTTCTATGTACAATGTTAACGGTATTTACATTTGTTTGTGAGGAGTTTATTTCATCACTGTACTTAAAAACTGACACACACAGAGTCATTACCCAAACACAATTGATAGTGAGAATTTTACCATAGAGAGATCTTAGATGAATAGGACATACCAGGAAAGCGCGAAGTTAACACCGCACATACTTAAATTTATGAAAGAGGAAGCAAAATTTTCGCCTACATAAAAGGGAGAGGTCAGGTTATTAAAAAAACTATATAAACAAAATTATATACAGAGCTAAATTTCCACTGCACGTCTTTGGGAACGCAATGGATCTGGCAATGTACTTAGCAAACCTTTTGACAGTGCTGGTCGTTTAGTGGCATCGAAACCTGCAGGCTTTTTACAGGATAACTTTGTTTTAAGCTCTTTCGAGTTTTGTTTTGCTTAACATCTTGTGATTTCTTTCTATAGCAACACTTCAATACCTGAAGGCTTCTAATGGAGTGTCATTAGTTTTAGTTTTATTGAAGCAGCAGAAGTCAGTCAATGTTTTTCCCTTCATTTCGTCCAAATTGAAATGCTTTACATCATTTCAAAATACCAAAATTGCTTAGGCTTATATGATCATGGATGCTTTCGCTGCTGGTGTGTTATGTTGAAATTTGAGGTTTTTCATTAATTTTAACGTATCATAAACCTTGGGACACAAAACTCTTAATGCCGAAGATGTGGAAATTTTACATATGATGTCAAGTCAAGGGGATAATAGAGTCGCCCGGTGTCAAGTTGATTCTTCTTTTTACATACTTCCCTGATAGTCGCGTTTACTGTTAACACATAGGTGCCTAAAAAGCGCTTAGAATTGTGAATAAGATATTGATTTTATAACAAAACTAAGATAGAAAAATCTGCAGATTTTTATATGCTGTTATTTATGAAACGTGTATCTGGTACAATAGTTTCTTGAACAGCAAAGTATTTAATGCCTTGGTTTTACCATATAGGGACATTTTACGGTTGTTCCCACATCTTAGCTGCTGGCCTTACCAAATGTGTCCAAGCTCCAAACATTTTGCTTAGAGTGACTTTGTAGATACTAGAAATGCAACATCGTCAGCAAAGGCTAAGTACTTAATATGTACGTAAATGTATTTGAATTCCCATACAAATAATGTAAATAGGTATAAAACAAAAGAAAAACCATCAAAATTGTGATTCATTTCGAAGAAAAGACTAGGAATCTGATAGCTTAAGCTATAAATGAAGAATAGTAGCTAATAGTCAGGTAACTAGCGGAAGACAACTACTGCAAGTTATAGATGAGCTCCGATATATCACTTCATGATGCAAATGATTTCCGCAAGTAGATTTGACCCGCCTTACAAGATCAATAAACACTTTTTTTGGTAATTTATATATATAGATAGTGAGATTTGAGTAAAATCTTATATCTAACCCTAGTTTGATTCGTCTTAGATGTGGATCTTTTAACATTATAGAAACAATTGGAATCTCCAGCACAAATGAGGAATTTAGGCTTTAACTTTTTAACAGCATAAACAATAAGTTTACTAGTTCTCTTGTCTTCTCCAAGATAATAGTTGATGATGGCAAACTGAAATTTACCCTGTTTAAAAATTTGGGCACTTTGACCTTCAATTTTAAGCTTATGAGTGGAATTTCTTCTCTTACAATAGTGATTAGTTCTCCTTTACAGACAGTGGTGCCAAAACCTTATAGTTTTTTGTTGTATTCTTTTAGAAATATCCTGGATTTTAGTTTGCTGTAGAGGAATAATATCAGTTTTATACAATTACAGGCTCAAATAATTTTTATAGGAAGCAACTCCATTTACATTAATATTTACACTTTCAGAAACTGAGAATTAATCTTTTACTATGGATATTAAGTAGCCCTGAACTTGAATAGTCCAAATATTTTTGCCCAAAATAGATTCAGCCCTTTTTCATCTGGCCCATGATGAATTTTAGGCAGATAGCTACCAGAATTTAATGTGATTTCATCAACCAGTTAGCTTGTATTTGCTGCCATTAAGTTCGGAAACTTCCTACTTATTTTGTAAACTTAGTGTTCTGCCGTACTTTCGGGGCCGAATTGAGACTAGTTACAGTACTTTCAGTTGTTGTGGTTATGTCCTGCCTAAAACAGTTGCTTAGAATTATAATTTACTCCAACTGTGGAATACCAATATGACTTGGGTTCAGTCAGGGCTTCTAAAATATTAAGTTGGTACTGGCTCATTCCTGTGACATTTTGCAATGCCAGTGTAAAGCAAATTTGATAAAACCAACATGGTTGGGCAGTTAGCATAGATTCAAAAGTCTCCAACTGCGTGAAATCTTTTAGGTTTATAAATATCCCTAAGCATCCGTTCATCAACGTTTGTTCTTCCCGACCTTTTATTGCGAAATTCAAGGTGGAAAAAGTGGAATTCAATCATTTATGTTGCTTAATGGGTTCACAAGTGCCTAAATCCTTCAACCGAGATTTATGATAGAACATGGCGAATTATTCAACAGTTTTCCAAGTAAATGGAAAGTTTTGGCAATTAATGGATGGTTTTTTGGGAATTGCTTTAGTCCTATAAACGAGAATTTCTTTTAGAATTAGGGACTTTCCTTACAGATCGATTGGAGAGCTGAGTGTGTCCTAAATTTTTCTGTAACTTCTGAAGATCCTATTCTCTGGAGAAACCTGTAAGAAAGCTTATTTGAGAATTCATAATGTAGATTTTAACAAAAATTACTATAGTCTACGTAATATGACAGTTGAACATTTTTCGAGATAGAATAAAATTTATTGAGACAGTCTGATAGATTGTTAAGCTTTAAACCTAATCATTGTTTTAAAATGTGTATTGCGTATATATATAATATTTTCATTATTATTTGGGAGTGTAACATTAGGCTCATTCACTCTGTTTTGAAGGCAACTTTCATTTTTGTGAAGTCTTGTATTTAAAATTATATAGTATATAATGCTTTTAAATAGTTTGAAATGCATAATTTATGTTGTATAGATTGTAGGTACATTAGAGAGCAAAACAAATTTTTTTTCAAAATTTTATTTTGTTGTAATTATAAAATAAACAGCTGGTGCGCATCAAGAAATACACTTAGAACAAATCCGACTCTCTTTACTTGAATTTTGTACCAGGCAAGTAATTTATGGCTTTTGAAACTTATAGATAGAGAAGTGAAAATCCCTGGTAAACATTCCTTTTTATGTTGATAGAAAAAGAAAATGATAAATAGGTGAAAATATTTCTTTCTGAATTTCAAACGATGAAGTGAGATAAGCATGAAACATGCATTTAGAGCAGGCAATCACGTGATAAAACTATTAACTGTTCGGCCCATGTTGCATATGCCTTCTACCATTGTCCCGGTTTATAATCTCACACTGATCTTTGTTATCAATCTCAAGGGAACAACACTTACTGCACATTAGACAATTTCGTTTTATAAAGCTACTTCAATATTTTGCTTTCCAATTGCTTTATTATGTAGAACATACATATTGTTAATCAAACATAAATTTATATTTTTATATTAGCAATACATTCTAAATGCACTAGTATATTGAAAATTACAATTGAATTTTAATATGCAATACGATTAATGTTATAAATCCATGTGTTGACTTCATAAAGAAAAGTGTCTTTTATAAATATATAAGGTTGGACGAATCGTATTTTGTGGTTCTCTTTGCGTATTTTAATCTAGAGATTTCATATAATTCTCAACTGATTTTGTCAATACCATAATTGTGTGGTCAATGATCAATGATCACCAATGCATGTATATATATATATATATATATATATATATAGATATATATATATAACCTAGCTATGGCTGAGTCCGGACAAGATAAATCCGGGCAGCATTACTTTTGTGATATAATAGTGTGTCAAAATCTTTTGCAACTTACTCCCTGAAACAACAACCTGCAAATCTTTTCGACAAACATGTACAGAATTTTCGAACCACTTCACAAGTTGTTGACTGTTGATTATATAACCAGCGACGGTATTTCAAGAAAACCTTTCTCTCTAACCTCAAATACTGTTTCCAGGTGAATTTTCTTTGTCATTTTTGTATTATTGTTATAAACAGCATTAAAAACACCACTATTACTTTCAATTTTTCTTAAAATCAAATTATGAAAATCATTCAATTTTTGCAAATTTTCTTCAATTTTTAATAACAAATAATTCTGAAATTGTTTTTCAAATACCAAACTAAGATAAAATAACTCTGATCAACATGTGATGTTAATAGCTAAATCTTGTCAAAATGTATAAAATACTACGTGCTCCATCCATGGTTTCTAAGGACAATGAAAGCCCAGGGCTAATAGGATTAAGCAATGGAAATTTAAGCATTTTATGTTTGCTCCGAGCAATGAAAAAATGGTTGAAACGCGTTTCCTAATTTAAGATTTTTAGCTTACTTTCAATAAATATTTAATTTTTTTATAAGCAGGTCAATACGTTTTGGTATTGAGATTGAATTCCATTGTGTTATTCCACTTATTCCTGTTCAGTGAATGAGAAGATCTTGTTGACTAAAACTTTGCAGATTGCATGCTGGTGAAGATAAAAAACCACTAGTTGACTTGCTGTTGACACATACCTGCAGAAGTCATTTGATATAAAAAATATGAGAAGTTACAAATCCAGAAATATGACAGTTAATCCGGAAACATCCGGACAAAAAAAGATATATTTAAATCAAGACATTGCAGGATAATTTTTGTTTCAAACTCAACCCTAAACCTAACCCTTATTAGTAACTATTTTACAATAAATGTTTTTCACTGTAGAATTTTGTATAAAGCACATTATATTTTAGATTCAGATTCTCTTGAACATTCGGATTGGGATTCGAAGTATTAAAGTTCATTTGAAGCAAACGTGTTAACAAGCCAAGCTTCTAACGAGGCGAGCTTGACCATAGTATTTGATATACAACGAAGCTAAAACCAGCTTTTTTAAGGAAACAAAATTTTTAGTTCTGCTTGTTAAAATTTTGTCATGCAGACTTTTAATATTTTTTCATTCAATATGCTTTTCTTATAATCATATTTTAGAAATTTTTGTTAATTATTAGGAAGAGCTTTGTAAAAAAAATTCTGGCGAGCCGAGCCGAGCCGAGCCGAGCCGAGTCGAACTTAGTCAAAATTAAATCAGGCCGAGGCGAGCAAACAAAATTCCGCTCGTTGACAAATCTGATTCGAAGTATCCTCTTAAAAAACATGTGAACGTTAACATAAAAGACTACTGAAATTATAAAAACTATTTTAGGCATGCATGCCATTTATGTAATCAATGATTGCTTAATAATAAACTGACTAGCTAAGATAAGCCATCTTGTGTACCAGAGTGACACCGAGGCAAATTTTTAGACCCAGGTACTCGTTGACTCAAGTACTCATTGACCCTGAGACCCTACCCGATAATAGATGAGGTTATATGTATTTTCACTTAATAACATCAGCTACATTTGTTTTCTGCTTGTTATTTGTAAAACTGAGTGTTATCTACAGTTTGTACCTTTTTCAATCATATTTTTGCTACGTCATCAAAAATTCTGACATCAGCATTTTATAGTTCTGCTGTCCGTTGCCTGTCTATATGTGCGTTATCCACACCTTGTTATGTACACTTTTATCAATGTCAAGGCATGCATAACTGTGTATACAGGATTTATGCTGAAAATCACGATTTCCTAAAGACATGCTAAAATCGATCTACCTGAAATGGCTGCCAGTTTCTTGGAAATGGCAAAAACTATGATGGCGTCAAATAACTTGGGCTTATGTCTGTACAATAAACCCATTAAGATACTCCTGGGTGGATGAAAATAATTTAACTTCCCTTCCCTTTTGAGTAAAAATCACTATTTTTGCTGACATCAGGAAAAAATGCGGACATCATCACCAGTGGCGTACCCAGGGGGAGACATGGTGGAATGTCCCACCCGTCAGGTTTCCAAATTTAATTTTGACCGGATAAGTCAAAAAAATTTAAGTAAAAAATTAAAAAATTTAAAATCTAGGATGGCAAAATGCATTTTTTAGGGTCTATTTTCTCAATATTTTCAAAAATTTTCGCGAGGCTTTGCCCGCATTAGGGAATAACAATGATGTCCCCCCCCGTCAAAAAATCCTGAGTAGGCCCCTGATCATCGCACTAATATGAACTTTCTACAAGCAAGAAAAATTTCTCATAATGATCTAGTTACAAGCCCAATATTATGTTGTTTGCACTATTGTTTCAAAAGACAATAGGAGTGGGTAATTTTGGGAACGCACTCCCTCGGAATAGATTTAATGCCTTTAGCCGGACATTTTTAAATGGGAACATCATTGAACGTTATAAATGAAAATTCAAACAAGATCCATACATATGCGCCACTTTATTATAAGTACTGTCATTACTGATGCACGATAATGAGGGTTTGAGATAAAAGAATGGCTGTGTGAACATTTTGAAAGCGGTGTAGCACAAGTACCTCATCCTCTTGAAGCAAATTTAATAGAACTTAATTTTATCGAAGCATTGAATGTACAGAAAAATTAGAATAAATTCCTTTTTATCAAAAAACCTATTTAATTTTTCAAATAGAAGTTTATCAAAACTTGAATTGAGTTGGCCTAAAATTTAAAGAAAAACAGATATGTAAATATTTTTATAAATAATTTTAGTTGTAAATTAGAGAATGAATAGAAAATTATATTATTATTATTATAAAATTATCTGATGAAAACAATATTTATTACCTAATCCTGCACGCCAGCTGTTAATGCATTAATAGAACTATTTAAAGATAAAAAAATATATTTACCTAAACATTTGACAAATGAAATAATTGCGTTATTGTTATTATGATTACTATTTACAAAATATGAATCACATTCTTTCTGACAAATCAAAATTTATTGAAAATTAAAGTTGATCAAGAACTAAAAATCCGTTCATATATCTTGAAAATAAATATAATTTGGAACTTCGCTATTTTAAGTCTAAATCAAATTATTGAAGAACCATATAAACCCTCAATTTGCTGAGAAACGAATTTTGGAGGGGAGGACAAGTTACATTCATTTCTGACTGCATAACTACCTAAGAAGATTTTTTGTTTAAGTCTAAAAATTAAGTGAGAATTTGTGACCGACGATTGATTTTAGGGGGGGGGGGNGGGGGGGGGTTACCTGCCTCCTTTGCCCAAACGAATTCCGCCACCACTGTGTGGGTCACAACCAGCAAAACTTAAAAACTTAGCTAAAATTAATAATAAAATCCCGCTTTGTTCACTAGAAACCCCATGTACTTCACTGTTTATTTTTGTTGAACTTGATGTTTTTTATTCTAGCTCTCAATAGCACATCGCGTGCTACGTTATCATTGCTCTTGCTGTCTTTTGTAGCTATGCAGATTTCATCATGTATGACCATAACATCTTGCATGTTTCCAAAGATTCCATCAACCATTTGTTGGGGTTTGTCGGATGCTCAGCTTAACCCATTATGGAGGCTCTTCCACCTGTATCTTCTAAAAAGTGTATTGAATGTACACATGTAGGACGATTAATCTGTTAATTCCAAGTGCCAGAAGGTATTAGAATTTGTCAATTACAGTGAAATAATTTTTTCCATTGAAAAACGATCGAAGTCTAGAATAGCACAGTGAATAGTGACGTTCTCTTATAAATTATTCATTAAGTTGCTTAGCATCCTTTGTAAGACGAATATCACCATTTCTTTTTTAGCTATGTCTAGGCTATTAGCGCATTCGGACGGTGTAATTCATCAAGCTTAGCTTTTAACTTCTTCAATGTTGTCAAAGGAACAATTCTCGGGGCGTCAATTACAGGAACAGCGTCATCCTTTAAGTTTGTACTATACTTCTTGTAATATTTAACAAACCCACTAAAAACATCTGCAAATTCAAGAAATACATCTTGATTTATAGCTTCGGAAGGTATTTGTGTCTTGGCTATTCTTATATCCGACATGACCGATTGGCAAAATTTTGTTTCGTATACAAGTTTTAAGTTGTAACGAAGTGTATTAAGGTTTGTAGTCCAAGTATCGGTGTAACATTATTAAGTGACACCATAAATTTCGCGCTTGATTTGCGCTGTTGCTTGCCTAGTATCACTGGAAGATTGCAACATCCCTTAGTTGGGATTCTGTTACCATTGTAGCCTGGTACGTGTTTTATTTATCATATATTTCGGTAGTCCTAGAGTAGGTAAATCCCTAAAAGGTATAGTGTTGCACTGTGCACCAGTGTCAACCTTCATGATCAGCGGATTATTGTTTTTATAACTAGGATTTTCCCACTATTCACAGTTGTTATACCAACACAGTTATGCGTGTCTTCTTCATCCTCGTCGGCTGAATATGATGATTCTTATACAGTGCTCACTTCCTGGTGTCTTCTGAGCCGTGTTCTGCACATGCGTGGAAAGTGAATACGCCTTTGGCATTTGTTGTATGACTTTCCAAAAGCTGGGCATTGTCTTCTTGGGTGTCGTCGTCCACATTCTTGGCAATATATTGTTTCATTTTGGTTCTTCGACAAATTTGGTTTTATACTTTTAAAGTTGTTTTTTGGACTTATAAATGCATCAATGTCCGCATCTTGCTTTATTTCGACAGGATCTGCGAAATAATGTATTGAGTTGTGTTGTTCTTTAGCTCTTTCTGAACATTTGCAGATATGTCTTATCTTACTCAGATCTAGATTAGGCTCTCTTACCATTCTTTCTTGGGGCCCTTCATCTTCCAAAGATAAAATGACTTTCTCGCGAATTATTGAATCACAGAGTTTATCAAAATTGCAATTTCTTGACTTTGTTTTCAACAAATTTAAAACACCTAAATTTTCATGCCATCTCATTTTAAGTTGAAGAATGTAAATTTTTCAAGTGAGCCATTAGATGCACGAGTGAAGCATGAGCCATATTTTTGG
Organism: Hofstenia miamia; assembly: GCA_900660155.1. NCBI lineage: Eukaryota > Metazoa > Xenacoelomorpha > Acoela > Hofsteniidae > Hofstenia > Hofstenia miamia. Next base: position 697,278 of record CABFPE010000093.1, read on the forward strand.
ACAACATTGGTAAATTAGATCTTGTCTTCTGTTGGGTTCCAAGAGAAATTTTCAAATACTTCATTGGCTTAAGATCCGATTTTGCGATGCAGGAATGCAATCTAAACCAAATCATTCTTTTTGTCTAACTCGGAGGCGAGAAGAAATAAATCAAAATCACGCTTCCATTTCTGCCATTCCTCTGTAATGTTAAGTGAATCTATATCCAAATGGTGAATGCTTTGGGGATTCGAATGCTGTCACCATGTTTCAACTGTAGTGAATGAATGATATTTTAATTAAAATACAAGGTGTACAAATAAACATTTTATATATTCAAGACGTGTTGTAGTTTACGTTCAAGCCTGTAAAATTTATCGCAATACCAGCTTCTATACAACCAGGTACCCAAGGTACTCTTATGAATCTTTTTCGCTACGAGTTAGACACATATTCCTAAGAAGTATAATGCTTGCGATAGATTTGATTTCATCAGAAATCCCGAGGAAGTTGATTTGGTTGAATTTTGATGAAAACATGATGGTAAGTCTCAATGCAGCATGTGTGTTCGCAAACATCCCATTAAATAAGACAACATCGTATATCTAAAATAATTTTACAAATTCAAGGAAAATGATATGGTCATCAAACTCTCGAAGAATAGTCACTTTCAATAATAAAGCAACCTGATGGCATGAAAGCAGAACAACCTCTGCCTTTATTAAGCCATAGCATCAAAAAAACAATAAACATGAATTTATAATATCCTCAATTCTAATTCACAGTGTCATTCAAGATGCACGTTCTCCTAAAGACCTTCAAAGAGCCTGTAGAATTGCTCAACATAACAAGAAAAAACCAAGCCCTTTAATATAATTTCAGAAATTTTGTCAAAGATTGGTAAATCATTAAATAACTCGGGGAAGCAATTCATCAAATTTCAATATCAAACACTAGTGAAGAAGATGGGTTAAAAGATACAATATATTGGTGTTTTCCATAGATTTGTGTCGCATCATCTAAATACATCGAAACAAAAAAGAAAATAAAAACCTAATACATAAAATAGGAATAGCTTTTGCAAATAAAGAAACCAAGGACTTTATGAAGAACAAGGATGATACTCTAATATGTTTGAAGTCGACTGCAGTACACAAATACAGCTGGGAGGAAAGTACATTTTATAAATTGGACAATTTCAAAGCATACTCGAGTATGCATTAGCAAATACTCAAAGGTCACATCCAAGCGGAAATCTATTAACACATACATGAAGTAAAAGAGAACACTCTTAAAATGATTACTCAACATCAAAAGTCAAAAATAGTAGAATCCATCAATATTAAAGAGCATCTAAATAAAAATTACGCACTAATGAACAATCAAGTCAACAATGAACTTGGCCTACATTTAAATAAGAGTTAATTATGAACTGGAAGAATCAAAATTTAAGTTGTGAAATGTGCTGTTTGACAAAATTTAATTTGTATTTTTTATTAATACATAAAGTTTAGCGAGCTCTATGCCTGTTACAAATATAGTTTGCTTTGATAAAAATTTTTGAATCGAAGCCGCTTAATTTATACAGCTCAGGAATTCAACACTTTTATATATATGCGTACATATATATATATATATATATATATATATATGTGCATATATATATATATGTACATATATATATGTACATATATATGTATATTTTTCCCATACAATTTCTTTATAAGACTACGAACTACACTTTACCATTAACTTTCTAAAATAATTTCTATATGCTCTCATTATAATAAATGTAATCTTTGGTATGTATTTATTTGGTTTCCTAGTTTGATATTCTAAGTTAATTCTTTTTTAATTTCATAATGGTGCTGAAATATTTGTGTTTAAATGTCTGCTAATGTATTTCAACACCATCCTGAAACTAAAGAAGAAAATTTTAACACCATTATAAAAATATAAGAATATCAAAAAAAGAGAAGCATTAGATTTAATGAAATTATGACTGACCATCATATTAAACAAGAAAATTCATACATGTATTTTAATGAGAGCATATAGAAATTGTTTAGTTAATTCTAAACTGTTGTTTGTAGTTTTGTAAAAAAATTGTCTGTGAAAGTATTTCTGGCGATGATCAATAAAAGAAATGATTCTATTATAATATATATTGTAGAATGTTCTTTTCTAGGGACTTCATTCCACAGTGAAACATTCTAACCAAACAAACAACAAACGATTAATATATTGCAATTTTCTTCTTACTTGCAGTTTAGCAAGGTAACGTGGAACCCATTGTATACTCCAACAACAACCCAGAGAAGAAAGATCATTGTAATTCTTCTACGCTCAGCTCATCGAAAGTTGAAAGGCCACCCTGGCTTGTTATCGTACATGTAAACAAAAACCCTACTCCCCAAACCTACGTTATCCCTTAGGGTACAGAAGGGGTTACTGGCATTCAGTTACGGCCACCAATAGCGTTGCTGTATCCGAAGCGATGCCCTATATTTAGCTAAGGTACATGTTAAGCATTAATATAAAATAAGAAAAAACAATATAATATAACCAGAAAAGTAAGGGCCAATTTGGGAAAATATATTATACCAAAAATGTTAGTAAAGTAGCGGTTCGGAAATATGTAATTAAAACAGTACAACTGATTGTTGGGAAATCAAAACTTAAATTAAAAGTCTGACAGTATCAGAAATAAAATAGCACCGAAATCTCTCATGTTGACCACTAATAATACAAATCAGTTATAATGCTTGGGATTATNATAACCAGAAAAGTAAGGGCCAATTTGGGAAAATATATTATACCAAAAATGTTAGTAAAGTAGCGGTTCGGGAAATATGTAATTAAAAACAATACAACTGATCGTTGGGAAATCAAAACTAATAATAAGTGCAACTATGTATATGTATATATATATATATATATATATATATATATTCAAGTCTTTGATTGATTCCAACAAAATACACAGTTACATGGTCAAAATTAAAAATGTTCAAATTCTGAAGATTTGTAGGCGATTTGAATGCATTGAATTGACAAATTACAATTGCATTACTATTATTAGAGGCGTGGAAGACATGCTAGCTCATTACATTTCAGCCATTTATATGGTGATTTAAGGTGTAATTGCAGAGCTTTGTGAACTTCTGTATGTATATTACATGTAATTTGAGAAAATCATTTAAAAGATTATTTAGAATAAAAAATTTGAAAATAACTGTTCTGACGGCGACCAATGCGGATTCTTCTGTTTTCAATCGTCAATACGTTCTATCTTGAGAGCATTTTGCAATTAGGCCTAATTTCGCTCAGTTAAGCTAATCTATTCCAATATTTCAATAAAATTTTTAAAAGCTGCATTCAATTTTTATAAAAATAAGTGTGCCATCATTTAAGGAAAGTGTGCTAAAAACAATTCAATTTCAATTACGATTGCGAAATAAAATTTTAAATTGGTTATAATAATGAGTTGCTTGCAATTTAACAAAAGGCCATTCTCAATAACGCAATGCAATGCTCAACGATGTGGTCAGCAAATGGAAATTATTTTCGCCTAAAGTTCAAAGCATTTATATTAAGAACATGCATCAATTATTTGATAATTTGATGCTTATGCATGTGCTGCATACTTGTATATTGGATAGTCACTATATAAACGTTAGTATATTGAGCATTAAAAACAGGTCAAAGGAAAAGCAAAAAAATGAACGTGAATATAGAGATTGCAAGATTTACATAATCCATAAAAAAATTTTAACCAAAACAAAGTTCGACTGTTCTTTTACCGGATTGAAATATATTATGCGTTACCTAAATTTGATATGTTGAATAGATTTAAATGTCGAATCCCAGAATCAGAGTCAGTTTTTTTTCCAATTTTATTATTGCATGAGGCATTCAATGGCTTTTTGAAAAGCTAAGTTTTTGAAATTTATTAGATCCTAAATTTAAAGGAGGATTTTACTATACGTATCTCAGAAGCAATTTGCCATTTCTCAAAGATTTTATTTTTTGGAAATTTCTATTCCCTCAAATCAGTGGTGCTTGATGCAAGCATTGAAGTACTGTTTTGCATTACAGCTGATCCGCTATTATTATTGAATAATTTAACAGAATAGCATAGCCATACTCAATTTATTGTGTTTTAGTAATGAATCTATATATATATATATATATATATATATATATTA
>CABFPE010000093.1:708013-718645 GCA_900660155.1 Hofstenia miamia
ATATATTTAAAAGCGAAATCCCAGGACGTCTTACAACCTATGATGATCTCTTAATGAGAATTTCAGACGCTCATAGCTCCTTCTCTATTAAAGACAGGATGACGTGCTTTTTATTCACGCATTAATGTCATACCCGCTCATCAAAATTTTCTTAAGTGCCTCAATGAGGCTTGGATGGATTCTCTGCAGTAAAGGAAATAGCCAGGCCCGTTGTTTGCATTTGAAACTTAGGGGGCCATGGCCCCCAAAGTTCGATAAATTAATCATAGTTTTACTCATATGAAATAGTTTCACACTTTTTCATTGAATTTTTAAATAGAATGGCATTAGTATTATGCATATTTCAACTAAAATATATTCACTCTAACTTTGTTACAGAATATTAGAATTAATACTATGGAGTTTTGTATCCAGGATGCCAAGGGGAAGGGACCCAGTGGCATAACAAGGAGGGCCCTGACCCCCTGGCCCTCCCTTAACAACTGCCTTGGAAATAGCAAAGATCAGTTGTTGCCACCATGGGCCTTAGACCTTTTATTCTAAGAATATTATGTATTTCGGTTTTTTAAATACTCGGAATTTTCGTTCAAAGATAAACAATATTTTCAAATACGAATGAATATTTGAGTAAATATGCAAATATTTAGAAACCCAAGTATAAATAGTAAGATAGTCATTGAAAATAGCTATGCACATAAGGATTTTCAAAAACATAATTTCTAAATAATGTTTTGCCACTTCACATTATTTAAAATTGTATTTATGAAAGCGTAACTGGAAAAATTTTGAACGTCATTCATCTAGGTTATTTTAAAATGATGTTATCTCTTTCCGTCATTCATGCTGGATAGAGTACAGTTGACTCGCAAATTTCGATAATGAACACACTATTGCGTCACTAGTTTTCGTAAAATTTAATTGATTGTTATAAGAATGCAAACACAGAGAGACTATTTGTTTAATTCAGAGAGTGTCTTAGGACTATTGTCTTATAAAACATCAAATCTACACGTGTACAAAATGCACATTAGATTGTGAGTGGCACTTCAAACCGAGATGATAAAATTTTAATTAAATGTTTCTACAATGCAATAAAGTCTATTAATTACAAAATTTTCAATGTTCATATTTGGTATTTAAATTGGTAAATTCAAAAGTGCTTGTACTTAAAGAGTAATGCATGCTTTGCTAAGGTTAATTGTTAGCCTAAGCTCTCTTTAATAAATAAATATTTACATATTTATATATATATATATAGAGAGAGAGAGAAGGAAAGAGAGATAGATAGATAGATATATAGACAAAAACTTATCATTTATCAATGTGGGCAAAGCAACGCTTCATCGTGTGGGCGAAAGTCGTTCACTGGCAATATTATATTAAAAAGAAATGCGAATATTTGCATTTAAGTGAACTAAGTCCGTTGTTAATTATGTAAACCTATTTCCAATAGTGATGAGTTCACCTGCACTTCAGAAGTTACAAGACCTGATGTCCATGGAGAGAGGGATTTTCTAAAAACAACATTCTTCTCTTCTTGAATTATAATTACCATTTTTGTTTGCACTGTATTTCTATGTCAACATCAGTTTTAGGTATTTACATATTCTAAGAGAGCAGAAATTATTATAATTAAAAATTTTTTTAAATTAATCCCAATCTTGCATTTCAGAACAATATTTAGGATGTCCTTGATATAAATACCAACTTCAATATTGTTACAACTAAGAGATAAGAGGACATAAACGTTTCAGTAGGTGAAAGCCAATCATAAATCAACAAAAAATTGCAATTAATGTTGCATAGGTAAGATACACAAAATATATACTGTTATCATCTCAGACAATCATTTTTATGTTTCAGACCAGCCTTTACAATGAAGGAAAGCAGCAAAGCAAGCAATGGTACCAAACCATACTAAGTTAAGTAGATGTTTTGGATTTAATACAACTAAAATGCTATCAAATTGGTCAAAGAACATGGGTTCTGTCAAACCTGATTCTGAGCCTATTTTATCCTGGACATGATTTGCGACTATTCCAACCTGACCTGATTAATTCCGATAGATCTGATTCAAAAATCCTGACCTGGCTCAAAACTAATTTACACTAGGAGCTTTTGACAACCTGTGATGGTTTTTTCATACAAATTTTATGTGATTGAAATCTAAAATTGTAGGAAGCCATATACAAGATAGAGAATTGCATCCACTTTCATTTTCTTCGAAAAATTCATGTCCAGTTGTAAAATTTTTAGGGCATGATGACCTCTAAGTTGAAGACAAATGACTATCAGACCAAAAACGTCCAATAATTTCAATGGAGTTTCTAGTGACCTCTACTACAATATTTCAAGATGTACATTTTACTATCATACAATTCCTTTAATACTTGTAATTGACGAGCACAAGTTTGTTCAGATAAAAATTCAATAAAAATCTCTAACTCTGAAAATATTGATTTGAGCCAAAAATATTAATTTATCTCCATATTTTGAATTGTGAAATATCAAAAAGTTAGGGGTACGTTATTTTGATTCCTCAAGGAAACACAATCCGTAATTAGTTTGAAAAATCAAACTAACTAGCATATTAATAAGAAGGAATATTAAGCCATTTCATTGGTAGGCCTACAAGAGGATATTATTTCACCCACCACATAGGAATTATCCTAATTCTGTTCAATGCTAAAAGTAGTAAAAGTTATTGAATAATGACATTAATTATTAATTTTCAATGTCAGAAAAATGGGTCTATAATTTAGCTATTTAGTGGATATGAATACCACAATGAAAACTCTTAAATTTTGAGGAGGTCATCTACGGTATGCAAACAATGGCATTATCAAAATCCTTACTTTTTTAACACGAGTCTCGAAATTATATAATATATATATATATAATGAAAATAATGTAGCTACTTTGGATTTTTTGGACATTGGGTTCATTTCCGTGATCAATTTAAACAGCTTTGCTAGTTTAATCTTTTTAACCATAAACACACTACGGATTTTTAAAATTTTTTATGGTTCTTGAAAAAATTATAAATGCTTACATATCAAAAGCTAAAAACAATTTAGAAGCACTACCTGATCCTTCTCTGTCCCGTTAAGGCCCGCGTGTTAAGAAACAGGTTTCCTGTTTCCATTAGCACGAAACACTATAATTACGTTAGACATGGAGTAAATTTAAATCTTTTTAAAAATTTGGAATTTCCACTACTTCAACCACAGCAATACGCTTTAATAGAAATTTTCAAGATTGCATTAAAGCATGGCACTCAGTAGACCTACCCATGCCCCAAAATTTACAAATTTGTTAATAGCCTTGGAGAAAATTCTTTGTAAATGTAGGAAAACGTTTTGTCTTTTAAAACTGACACTAGGCTGTTTAAGGTTAAGGCAAATTTTTTCTATAAAGCAATTCTTCATGATGAAACTGATCATTTATTTTATAAATTTGGTTGGAATTTTTTAATCAATTATTTGGTAAATTTAATTATTTTTTGGTAAAACTTCAGTTTTCGTGTGGGCCAAATCAGTTAAGTCTAGATTTTGAAAATTTCACAGAACATTTATTAATAAAATAATTACAAGAAAATGTGTTTAACATAGAAAATACAGAAATCATTGTGCAATCACTGCAAAGTTGTTGTACATACAGAATTTACGCGACATTGGAATTTAAAAACAAAAATTGACATGTTAATTTTCATTAATCGCTGAGGTTGATCCGATTGACAAATAGAGTCCTATTATTTGCGATGAAGGCTGCGAACTGAAACATACAGTAGGGGATAAAGGCAAGGTAACACCCTCTATTTTTTTGTTTTTCCTCCCCTCTATCTAACTTTGGATTAGATTATGATATTAAAAGTAAGCTTTGTAGAAATATTCCTTATATCAGGACAATCAATTAAGAATGTGATGCTATCATTATTTATGATGAAATCATCACATCTCAAAATTTAGGGATTTTTGAAATCAATTAATGTCTTGGTGTTTGGAAATTCTTAGAAAAAATTTTTTATGGGGTTATGATCCCTAATAGAAGTTAGGAAACTCGCCAAGTTTCATTTAACAAAGCTCCACAACTTTTGGTGTAATAAACTCAAAGGTTTACTGACGAGGTGCGATCCAAATTCGGGTGGGAAAGGATTAATCTTATAAAGAAAATCATCTCCGTATTTGGAAATTGACTAAGAAATAAGATCTCATGGCTGCCATAATTTAGGTGCGGGTGAAGGATCCTTCATTGGTGAAGACATGCTGTCAACTTGTGAAAAAAAATCTCATACTGTGTACACATGGTGACTCAAGCAAAAGGTGGAGATATCAACTATTAACAATTCATATGTTTAACATTAAAATGTTAGTTTTTGCCTATTCTTCTATGTAAAAATTCTGTGTATATCAGTTACTAAGAATTTTATTTGTTTGTAGTGAACTGTAAATTTTAGCCATCAAGATTCATATGTGTCATAATAGCATAAATTATTCCTAAAATTAATTAATTAGTAATTTGGTCACTACTGTATATATGCATATTTTTTCTTAATTATACCACATATGTGACAAAGCTTAAGGCATGTTGCCAAGAAATATTTCCACATTTAAAATTGACAATCAATGTATACTAGGGGGTGGACTTACGTGCTGAGGTTTTTGGTAAGCTCATTCTCAGAAAAAAAAGGGAAAAGGGATTGTCATATGAGTTGTCATATGAATACCTTGGGTACCTGGTATTGCGATACACTGTACAGGCTTGAAGGTAAACTACAACATCTCTTGAATATATAAAATTTTTCTTTGTACACCTAGTATTTTTAATAAAATATCATTCATTCATACTGTTGAAACTCTAAATAATGCCTTTCGACTCATTAATAACCTCACCGAATCTTTGAAAGATGATCTGGATTTTTTATAGTTCTGATAAAAGTACTGAGTCCCATTTTATCCGGCTTATACGAGGTTTATTGCATTGGGCTATAAATAACAGTTGTTGTTCCTTCCACCCAGAATGCATAATCAATTTCAATGGATGTATACTCATGTTGACCTACCTCTGTTATGCTACTCCAATGCCTTGACCCCACACTTGTATTAGTTTCGTAAAACTAGTTTAGTTTTTACATTTGCTTTTGCAAACAGTTTAATGCTATTAAAAATTTCTGATAACAATTCAGAAACATTAACATAAAGAGTTCTCATCGGTCTGCATTTTGGACCCGAAACCCGACATGTAACAACCACGGTCTTACTGGACTCGACCCGACCAGAATTTTTTTACTAAGGCCCAATCCTGACCCAAAGCTCAATTTTTTTCGGAATTGCACCCGAACGCGACCCGATTATTTTCTTAATCCGTAACAAAATTGTTTATAACACACTTGAAAAGGACCGATTTTTTTGTCTTAAACTGGCTAAACAGTTTGAAATTAACCCAAAANAATCCAACTATGTGTTTGTTTGTTTGTTTATTTACACTGGATATATATATATATATATATATATATATATAAACAAACAAACAAACACATAGTTGGATTTTCGAATATTGAGAATATTGATTATGAACTGTTCCCAACGACCGAAATTGATCGATATTGGACCCGAACCCGAGACCCAAAATTGGTCGAAATGGGACCCGATTTTGGGTCAGGCTCACGTCGGGTCAGGTCTGAGAACTTTGATTAATATGAACTTTCCTTGGAATACATTTTGCAAGTAAAACGAAAGATTCAAAAATTGTTTAATTTAATAATTTTGTCATTAATCGTTTTTAAATTCAACTCTTGTTAATTGCTTTTTTAATAAATGTTTTTCTATTAATCGCACTGATCAATTGGATTTCTTCTCAGCCTTATCAAAAATATTTAAAAAATATATTTCATTTGCGTGTTGGAACCGAAAAAGTATTATTTTCAATACTTGGGACTACAATTATATACAAGTTGTTTTATTGTGAATTCTAAGAATATTTAATAAATTTTCAAAAAGCTGGAGAATCAAAATGAGAAGAACGACTTAATAACCTCAACTCTTAAGAAATGAGGCATAAAAGGAAGAGATTTAATGTGGCTAAATTAAATCCCTGCCTCTTTTGAAAATCTTATTGAATTTTAATAAACAAACAAAAGTTGAACATTTCAGTGAATTTAGGATGTAAAGGCTTTTTGCGAGTCACATTTAATTTCCTCTAATGAAAATCTATTTGCTAAACTGGCATAGTGACCGCGAAACCCACGACAAAAAATCAACTGCACTTTATTTGACTAATAAACGTAGAAAGGAAAATAATTGCATCGTCTCGATTGTGAATTAGCAAAACTCCGGACAGTGTAATGGACATATATAGACTCAGCTGCCGCAGTTAGCGCTCTCGAAAATATACCGTGAATCATATAGTTAATTACAAAACAACTATAAAATATATAGTTTATGGCCAGTAATTTCACAATTGCGATAATAATTGCAAGAAAATGTAATTGAAAAATGACTTCCACGAAATGTCTGCGGATATTCGAAAAGACGTATCGGCTGCATTGAAGAAATTAACTTTTACGATCTTATTCCTCGTATAATGTGTAATACATATTGTAAATTTTTACTTTCATTAAAACATCTCATCCATATTATCATAACACCTACACAGGATACAACGTATATTTGAAAGCTTTTCTAATTATATGAAATCAATTCTATAGAATCACGTTAAGAAATGTCTGCTCGTTCAAAGTGCAGTAAAACATGTAAATGCAAAATGGAATAGTTTTTCTATTATTTGTTTGCTTCCTTTCGTATGAACAAAAAACTAATCTCGTCATTTTTAGAATTTTATTACCGAAATAAAAAAATTAAATCGAAATTCACTGTATTTCATTATAAAATTTATTAAATGTAACAATTAAGCAAAGAGCTTATGAATACTCCGAAAGTGTTTCTACATATATTGTTTGCTGAAAAAATAATCTAGAAGTATTGAGTGATTACATTCTAGTGATGTGTACAAAAATGTAATATATTGTTTGTCTGCTCCTCAAATTGCATAGAGGTATTTTTTGAGTAGCCTCAATTCGTAATAATTTATGGCTTAATATACATGCATAGGCTTGTAGTACAGAGATTCAAAGAATGTCTTGCTCATTATCTGGTGTACAGTATTGGAATTAGTCAGAGAGAAATAATTGATTGTGAGATGGGACGCTTTGCCTTGAGCAGTTGGTAGAGATTGGTTCTTCTAAATATATTTTAATTGTCAGAGGATAATCTTACAAAGCTCTTAAACGTTTTATGATAAGAACCCCTTTCTTATGAGGCAAAAGATAGTACAACACTATCAGCGTTGAATGCTCGTCTGTCAGTCGGCGTTTTTAATGGAAGGCAAGTGCACTGCCGCATAATATTTTGTGACAATTAACTTAGCGTCACAACTAAATAAACTACATTTCGTAAAAGATTAGCAATCCTCTGTGCATTGTACTTAACGTGTAAACATAAATAATTAATCAAACACAATATGTATATAATACTCTATATGTACAGGAATTTATTGGAATATATATATATATATATATATATATATATACATATATATATATATATACATTATTTTTAATACCAAAAATATAAAATGTTTGCATGGAATGTTCTCTTAATTGAGAATGTCACCTTTGGCACAGTTCAAGCGTTTACTCAACTTCAATTGAAAATAAATTCAAAGCGATTAAAAAATTTGAGTAAATCAGATTTAGATTCCATAGTTAGACATCTAGTTATAGGCAATACGGTTAGATTACTGTGACAATAATTTACATAAACATTGTGCTCTGATAATAATGTAAAATTCACTACACAAGTAGTGGTAAAGTTTTTCATGAAATATTTCAAAACAAAGTGTGTATTATCATCATCAAACCTTACCTGAAAATATTTCAAGGCGGACTTTATTCGCTTGATGTCAAACTTAGCAATCTCTTCTGGACTCAATCGATGGGCAATCAAAGCGATCTCGTTGATATCTCCTCGAAAATCATTGATGTGTTGGATTTGTTTTTGGGTTAAGATAAGTGATTCTAAAACTTCGAATACCAGAGGATCCTTGTTAGCTCTCGCAAGTGCTTCACCATTGTCTTGAGTAGAGAATCTAAGATTCAGTCTTAGTAACTGATAACTTGTTAGAAATCGATTCAGACTCCCAAGACTTTTGAACAGATCATTTTTAGACACAATGGATGTTAATCGAAGTGAAACAATCTTATCAACGACTATGAATCCGGTGGATCTTTCAAGCTTTGAATGCTTGAGCTTATTGGCATCATTGTTCATTTGGCTAATTGACACCAACTTTTGAAGCAGTCTTGAATTGATTCTGGGGAAATATTCCACAAAACTTCTATCGTATTTCATCTGAGACTTCAAATAATGATTTAGCAAAGCGCTACAAAGAAGAGGATGTAGATTAATACACCAATCATTGTTATTTATCATTTTCATGTGCAACAAGATTATCTTTACATCACGTTTATGATGATAGAGGATGCGATTCTTGAAGTCGGTATTGAGTCCTCTAGTCAAATGGTAGATGTACCTTTCTGGAATGTCATTGTTAGACTTCAACCAGTGCGAAATCCCTTTGGTGGTGACAGTAACAGCCTTGATTAAACCAAGTGAAAGAGGTTCTGTTTTCCACTCATAGTCAAGCATTGTCAATTCCTTCATGATAATTTGGTGCCAAGAATAATCTGAATATTTTAATATGTGGATCTTGGCGCTCATGCCAATTTCTGGTTTGGTTAGTAGGCTATTAAGTATATTGAAATCTAAGAGATTAATTGATTTTGCAGAAAGGCATTGAACTTCGGCATCGTTAAGGGATAAAACTACACTTCGATTGCGTGAGAATTCTGAAGATAGTCTATCTCTGTCGCTGATAGATTTGCTAAAGATTTCGTAATATGTCGTTGCATTGTCTAAACCTTCGTAAAATTCTATAATGCAAAATATATATTCAATGTGCAGAAATATCGTGACCGCATAGATCAAGCAGGAATTCATTTTCTTTAAATAAAGTTTAAAGTATGTAAAATTAATAAAATTTTCTGACAATCTGTGATTGGCTAATTAAAAAATATTTCTTTTTTCTGATTGGCGCGCTAAAAGAATGCTGCATTGTTAGAATTTTGTTATATATCGCTTGAAAAGAACATTTGGGGAAACATTGCTCAGAGCAATTACAAGATTTAAATGCACAATACAATAGTTCTGCGGGTAGCTGTTTCGAGCACAAAGCCTGCAACTGTAAATTAAGTTAGTCAGATTGTTTAGCGGGGTAATTGGTAGTGACATAAAAATTAATACAATGTAATTCCTAATTGAATAACTTTGGAATAAAGCTAATAAAGACCTAACTTTCCTTTTATAAAATACTCTTAAGTTATAATACTTTCTACTAGACGGAATCATATTTTTTATATCCATTTAATTTTAAAATATAATTTTGTCTAACGAATCTATTCTCGCAAGTTGCCTACGGTATTGGACTTCTCCGGAGTAAATAAGACGTCAATTTGTGGAAATATGTCAATATTTCTTTAATTTTTTAAAAATAATAGCAGTTAAATGAATTTCAGCACTGATAGAATAATTTCTGTATAATCAGTAATTCAAACCTGACATGAGTTTTTCAAAACATTTAAAAGATTGAATCAGTAAAATTTAAGGAAAACAAATATACATGCAAGAATATCGTATTTGAAATACTTATGTAATTTTGACTAATAATTAGTTTTCTGTGGTGTAAGCTAAAAAAATTGGTCAGAATAAGCAGACAAATTTGGTTTCTATGAGGTCTATAAAATATTTTATAGCATTATATTTTTCAAACAACATTGATAACTTATTGAATATCACATTGCTTCACCTCCCTTTTAGTACAAATCGATTACTTTTAGTTTGAAACAATCACAAAGTAAATTCTCTAATTCTCTTTTCACATAGCAAATTGTAAGAACAGCAATAATGAACACTTCTAGCTTAAATCTATAATATATATATACGAGGAGTGTTCAGATGCAAAAGGAAATTTCTTGAAAACTTTCTTAAGCATGAAAACATTACATTCTGATTAAATGAATTAATACAATGCAACAGCTCAATTTTCAACATAATCACGTGTGTCTATACATTTTCTCCATCGACCTGGAAGTGCTTTGATGCAACTCTCAAAAAAGAACTTTCGCTGTTGGTTCATCCAACTTGCAAAACGCTTTCGACCTTGATATCATTTTGGAATTTCTTCCTCCCAGAACTTCCTTTAACGATCCAAAGAAATGGCAATCTGAAGGAACTAGGTCAAGACTGTATGGAGGATGGGGCAGCACCTTCTATTTCAATTTATTGACTGTGGGAGACTGCATTATCTTAAAGGAAGATGACGGAAGGATGAGACTTTCTTTTCCTTCCTCTGATGGCAGGTTTTACATTTTCTGTTAAGAGATTCGAGTAGTACAATAGAGAGTACTTGTATTTAGTAGTTTCTGGTTGTACTGTGCGTTAATAGTCTTCCGACCTCGTAGAAAGTCAATATACAGAACACCTTTGACATTATATATATATATATATATATATATAT
>CABFPE010000093.1:723014-751276 GCA_900660155.1 Hofstenia miamia
GGGGGGGGGGGTCAAAGGTACTTGAAGAATATGAGCAAAGTGCTATTAATGAAAGCATACCAGAGTAGAACAGAGGATAAAAAGAGAAGAAATTAATTTAAGTCGTACTCCCTCAGCCTTTCTGTATTTGAATTACCCTTAAGCTAACTAAGAATTTTTTAAAATGTTTGGCGGTTTCTGAAAAAATATTTTAGTGCTTATAATTTATGAACTAATAAAGAAATTTCGAAGCGCCACCAATAGAGAAGTCTCCTAAATCTAACTCTAGCTTTACACCTAACACTTTCTAAATCTCGGAATATCAAAATTTTATAGTAGGCTTAAATAAAATGTGGAAAAACGGTTTGTTCCTTACAAATGTTAACAAATTATAAATAGCAACATTACTAGGCTGCCTTCTTGAAATATTCAATGCCTAAGGATTAGCATATCTTAGTCTCGCACTGTGCATTGTTTTTCTCTAAAAGCCCTTTGACTTCTATTCCTACCTGTGATGTGTTGTTACAAACTTTCCTGTAGTCTATCTTCTCCAATCACTGCTTGATGATTGGACAACTGATCCCTACTCCCTCTACTTTTTGTTCTGTACTCTTTTTGTGCTTCTACGATCCATCTGTTAGTAATTTCTACGTATGTAGCCAAATATGTTCTTAGACTAAAGTTTCTGGCTTCACTGCTTTAGTTTGAGTTCTTCAGGTTCAGAAGTGTACTTTCCACTTTTACCTACTCTTTTTATGCAATTTAAAACAAATACAAAGCCTTGACTCCATTTTCACAAGCTATACTGTTTCACCCTACGCATACCCCAAATAACAAAGAACAAAGAAGGATCACACAAAATATTGAAATTAATGTGTGTATAGTGATAACAATAAAAGTGAAAACGCATTGCATAAATTATCTTGGTATACCTGTATTGATATCTGGCGAGTTTTTAAGTAGACAACAATATTTCGATAAAATTTAGATAATATTTGTACCATTTACACCATGTGGAGAAGATTCCATGTAAACCTAATTATTGCGTTTGTCTTAAGTCAATTGAATTACTGTGCATTTCGTTTTCAAAATCTTGCCTTACAAAAATGTAAAGCACTGAGATCATTTTTCGCCTGGGCCTATAGAACACTTAATTATGTAGATAGGCATGAGTACATAACACAACTAAAATCCTTTTATAATAATTTGGAACAAACTTATTTTATACACAATCAATTCCTGCAAATTATATCAATATAAATAAAATGAATAAAACATATTTTAGTATAAATAATCACTAAGATGCATTTACTCTTTGATTTTTAACAATATTGAACGCATTAAGTGCTATCAAAAAAATCTGAGGAATCATTAAATATTTTTTTTGAATAACAAACATTATGGGAACAGATAAAAAGGTCAATTAATTATTTTTAAAATTGCTCTTTAGTTTATTGTGCATATATCTAAATAGTTTTGAAAAAAATTTGTCGCACTTTAGATTATGGGTTTATACATATTTCACAAAAAAATATTGTCTAGCTTTTTATTTTTATTGTATTATTATCATTACTGTTAATATAATTAGCCTTCAAAAAACATGGGTAAATTGAATTTTGAGCAAATTATTTTTGACATCTATAAAATATCTGTTCAATTAATCATGCAAAGTTTGAAAGTAGAGTTTTTCCAAGCCAACCAAATTATAAAATCTGCGTGATGTATAATTGTGGGAATAAAATCGAAAATGTGCTTGGAAATGTCAAGCAAACCTTCATATATAATGGAATGATAAGCCCTTAAATATATAAATTACAAACACACAAAATGTATTGAATGACTCAAGCCAGATTATATATAAGCAGAAATTATCAACCATGGTAGCACTTGTTACCTTCTACATAAAATCACAAGTTTCATGGATAAATGGGAGATTTCCGGTGTTCTTTTTCAATCGTATGACTTCTCAAAGGCGTGTATACATGTATAGTCTCTCACCAAAACCTCTTAAAAAAGCTGAATGATTTTGGGTTTTCACAGGCTTTATTAAGTGGACTGCCTTTTTCTTAGCAATCATAAATTTCAAATTGAAGCTCTGCTAAGTCAATTAATCATCAGCTGCACGATTTAAAGAACTCTTTTTGCAGCATACTCTTCGTAATACTTATGATGTTAAATGTTGGTGAGAAAATCCCTGAGTCCCTACAAGATGTGTACGCATCATCCTAGTTGAAGTAAAAATGCAACATTTAGAATAAGATAAGCATGAACTCAAACATAGAACTATGTGCTTGATTTGAAACTCAATGTATCTTGTCGCATCAAATTGATTGAGCAGCCTTCAACCTTACCACATTAACGCTTACCTCTGTAGAACAACTAAGTCTCTGAAACAGTAGAATTGAATTGCGATAATTGAGTCTCTCCTAGAGTTGCCTTCAGAGTTGCTGAATTTTCATCAAGCAAGAATGATGAGCGTCCAGCTTATATTAGATCAAGAAACAGGCGTCCAAATCCCTTGCATAAGTCCAACAATGGAATATTATTAGATACATTGAAAAATGTTTTGAAAATTTTTGCTGAACAAGTTTTGAACCAAATAGGTAATCTAATAGGCGTAAATAAGATGTCTCTAAATAAAGCAACAGCAAATGTTGCGGCTGTCATTGATCTCCATTATAACAATCCGTCCATAGCATATCAAGAAATGTTTACCAATGTTCTAAGATTTATCCAAGAGATTCAACCCTCAGTTTGTCTATTAATATGTGGCTAGATAGAACATCATGTTGCTCTTTTCAGACAATCTATAACACATATGTAGAAGAACACAACAACTCCAAGTCACTCATATGCATTGCCATCCAGCCAAACATCATCGTAATATTACACATTGTAGAAATCATATTGCAAGTTGTGATAAGTTTTTTCATGAATTTACAATTGTAGCTGTTCTCAGTCTGCTTTGATAGGACTTGTAGACATATTTCCAATTTAATATGACTTCATACATTAACTATGCTACTTCTGCTAAATTAGCAAAAATTTAGTATTGAATACTCATATTTCTTTGATGAGTTATTATAAAATGAATATATATATATATATTTTTTTCGTGTTTTGTCTACATGGTTTGTAGATTTAGAATGCCTATATATATATATATATATATATTAAAGAAAGAAAGAAAGAGAAAATTTATTCACTTGCAACCCTAGGGTTGAATAATAGTGAAATATACAAACTTGTAACATTAAGTATAATATGCAAATGGATATTCTTTTTGAATCTGTGACGGAACAAACGATTTCGTAAATCGGAATGTCCTAACTGAGATTTGGCGATTGCGATGAGCTCGTAAAGGGTAAAGAGATTCTCGTTCTGCGGGTATTAGATTGTGCAGAGAGTGGTTCAGGTTCTGCAATTTTTTCCAGAGTCGATCGCAAAGACTTTGGCGACGAGTGTACAAGGTAGAACAGTTTAGTTGTACTCCTGCTTCACTATATGTTGCATTTGGGACCATTATTCGGAAAGCCCGTTTCTGTATCCTCTCCAGTCGATCGCTTTGATTTTGGGTTAACCCATAATGCCATAGCGGGGCACAATACTCAAGCAGTGACCTGATTAACGAGACATACACGGATAATAGATGATTTTGGGATACGCCGCTTCGCCGAAGTAGTTTTAGTAAAAANTCCATCTTGGTCCTTCTTTAACTAAATTAGTATTGCTTTTATATACAAGCCTATTGTAATACTTCATCTGTGTGATATTTATATTAATAGCTTAACAAATTCTATATCTAATCTTAGAAATTTGGATTATTCAAATTGATATAAGAAAAACGTTTTATTTGAATAAATAGAGTATATTATAAATCAGTACGTTAAAAAAAATTAATTGGCTTTTCACTTCATTCTTCTATGAATAATAGATGTTGAGATATCATTTAAGAAGCGCATGAATAACTACGAAAAATTTCCGGCTCTTTCTGAGGAAAGTATTTTAAGAACTTGCTCTCATTTTGAGGACAGTGTTATTGATGGAAAGAGACACTACTCGTTGTATACCGATTTGTAGTTTTTAGTCAATTATGAACATATTAAATCACTCACCCGTCCGTAGATTGATTAAATTAGGCGTGGATTTAATTTCCGATTTCCGTTTTCATCGAAGCAAAATTTCTGTTTAATTACCGTTGAGTGATTTGTTAAATGATGCTTTTTGTTTAAGAGGAAATTGTGTTTTTCTTTCAAAAAATTCGCATTTTAATAAATTATAAAAATATTTATGTGATCTTTGGTACTTAAGCGAGCAAATGATTATAGTTATATTTCCAAGTACTTCCTGACTTTTGTGCGCATAACAAAGATTGTCCAACATTCGCAATTAAAAAATTATCCAATAATTTCTGATATTATGCATCTGTTGAAAACTAGATGCACGTGCAATTTGTACTAGTAGTTACATGCTTAATGACACTTATGAAATTATAGAAATTGCATTGCTTCATGCATAATCTTGCTAAATACATATTCCAAATGTAGAATCATTAGGATTTGTTGGCTAACTTAACTAAATACTGTTTAGTTCCCTGAGACAATGATGATAACAGTAATCAACGTGCATTAATTTAGACAAGTAAGGATATTACCGGATATCTATTATAAGTACGTATTGGAAACTATCGAGTGCTACTATATTCCCCTATTGATATGCCAACTTTAAATGCAACTCTAACAATGACGTCTTGTGAATGTACATGTACACCAAAGAGAGTGACCACAAGTATATAAAGCATTTTTAGCTTACTTAAAAGCGCATAATTAAAATTCAACAAATTCATAATTCGAATTCAAAAAATAAACTTAAAAATAGCAATTTTAGCCGTAGATTCAGGCATTGATACTACACCTTACAACCCCCTTCCCCCAGGTTACCTTAAATTAGTATGATTGTGTAGATTGTGTTATTAAGTTTTAAGATTTCTTAGTTAAATCCTGTGCAGTTTCGTTGTGCCTCTAGTGTGAGAGTATATTGGAATCCTTGCACATCACTGGTGGTGTGTGAAAATAAGGCGCATAGTCCAATTTCTGCTCAATATTACAAATATTTCATTGGGATGAGTCTTTCGAATATCTTAGAAAATGGAATAATTATATATATATATATATATATATTTCAAAATTGGTGGAATATTCGCTCTTTTATATCGAACATGTTGGATAGATTGACGTTTGTAAGTCATAATTATATGCTAATTAAAAATGTCCAAGTGCCTAATGTAGTTTTTTTGAAAAAATTGGCATCCCCGAACAACCATTTGATATACTCTAAAATTTAACTTTCGTGCAGTTTTAGTTAGTTCTTGCTTACTTATCAATCTAAAGATAGAAATGCCTTCTATTTGATTTGTTATCTTCATGTAGCAATTTTACTCTTATACTCTCTAAGGTTTTTATAAACTGGACTCATTTCATTGCATATCGACATAGAATTTATTACAACTTTGTGGTCAACATCGATTTCCTCTATATTGCTATTCAAATCCAAGGCATTTACAAAATAATAAATAAACAATTTATAAACAAAATATAACTAAAGCAAGCTCATTAGGCAAGTTAGGTAACATAATTGCAACTGTAGATATGGCGAAACGTTGCCCTTACACAAAATATCTCATTCTGAAAAATTCTGCTTTGCCGCACGATGGCGTACGAAAATCGATTTTGTGTGCTAACTTAATACAAGAAACACTTGATACATTTTGGGGAAGTTTACGTTTTCACCCATATATTTTGTTGATCTGAAGGGGTATAAAACGCAAATTACCCCAAAATCTATCAAATATTTCCTTTGAAAAAGCAGTGCTACAATGCGTATTGCTTCGTCATACAGAAAGACTTCGAAATGACAAGAGAATGCATCTTCATTTAGCTCAATTACTTACAATAATTCTTCTGAGATTTTTTCCCCAAATAATTTTTCAGCGCCTATATTCAAGAGCTATAGAAGATATTTAAAATCTGAAACCACCACAAGATAGAAAATTTTCTTCTCAATCTTTTTCGACCTTAATTCGCCACCTGGCAGCGCTGCCCGTTCAGGTGCAACAAACTCTGACGTAGAGAACCCAGCACCGGGAAGGGATTCACACAGATTATCTACAGAGAACAAAATATTTTAGGGTAGTTGTAGTTCCCATGGACATAGACCGCCTCATTATCTAAACACTAGTTATGGAAAAAATTGAATATTTTTTAATAAATCGGATTTCTCATTGAAAAAAAAATTCTTATTTACATGTATTTCAGGCACAAGAATAATTTTTAGCACACATCTTCATCATTGCAGGAGCGGGCCCAACCCCATAGAGGTGTAAATACGAAAGGCGTTCAACATTTCTTAACAGGCTTTGATAAAATTGTTCAAAAATGTGGACAAAATTTCTTAACAGGCTTTGATAAAATTGTTCAAAAATGTGGACAAAATTTCTTAACAGGCCTTGATAAAATTGTTCAAAAATGTGGACAAAATTTCTTAACAGGCTTTGATAAAATTGTTCAAAAATGTGGACAAAATTTCTTAACAGGCTTTGATAAAATTGTTCAAGAATGTGGACAAATCGATCTGTTACTTAAAAGTCGTAATATTAGAAATAAAGTAAAAAAATTTTTATTGCATGTCTTAAGATAGCACTCAGAGAGCAAAGCTTTTCCTATAACGATTTGATTGTGAAAGTTGCTAACAATTGAAGTTGAGCAATATACATTATTTAACACTGATCGACAAATTTTGAACACATTGTGATTCTTTTGGCCGAAAGAGATATACGAGGATTGGACCAAAAAGTAACTTTGTAAGGAGATTTACATACACTGTGTAGTTTACTTAGCATTGAAATTATTGGCTTTCTGTTCTTTTTGATTTCGCTTTTAATTTACAAACCTGGGAAGCCATGTCTTTGCAGAGATTTGCATTGATGAATTTATCATCCTTAAATAGGGATTCCCGTGCTGTTTTTCTTGATATTTTCAAAAATTTGTGATGGTTTCCTCAGAAAACATTTAAACGCTTAAAGCTCACGAACTAATAAATATATCTAAAATCTAAACACATCACCATGTAGGGTCGTCTGTTCTTTCCTTCTCGACTATAATTCGCGATCTAGCGCACAACCTTTGACTTTGTGCATGGCGCCCCTGAACAAGGCTCATACTGTTTCTCTCCAAAAAGCAAAATATTGAGGTTAGTTGTTATTTCTATGAGAATTATGCCGACTCAGTATCTGAGTTTTAGTTATGGCAGGAATTTGAAATTTTTACAGAAATCAGGTTTCTCATTGAAAAAAAATTAATATTTTACATACTTCAAGGACAGAAATAATTCGTAGCACAAAACGTCCATCATTAAATGAGTACGCACAAGCCCATAGATGTGTTCATGTTCAATAGTTCTTAACAGTCTTGGATAAAATTACTCCATTTGACAAACGAAATCAGCAGGACGATCATCATTCTTTGCAGCGAGAACATTATTATATTGGGACGTCCACTTTTGAAAGATCGCATTAATTGACGTGACCAGTAAATAAGCATTGCACGGTTGTAGAAATCCCTTATTGACGAGTTTTCAGCCTCACCATGACTGAATTCCAACCTCACAATATCAGATCACATCATCAAGCTAATTAGTTAACTTGCTATTCACTCTGAGTGGGGAGCCTGGGGCTCAATCCCCAGGCACCCTGTAGCTACGTCATTGTTTACCAGTAAAATGAAACTTGCAAACTTTAGAATATTTGCAAATCTTTCATAAAATAGGCATTTGTAAAAACTTGCAATAACTTTAAAGATTTTATAAAAAGTATACAAGTTATTGTAGTTTTATTCAATTTTTTTGTAACTTTGATCTTTACCTAATGAACAAAAAGTTTTGTACGGATCATATATTTTCCGAAGCATGTTAATAATACAATTTATAAACCATTGGTGAATGCCATCTAGTGTCCCCAAATGATATTGTCAAACTTTTACTAAACGATTATTAAACTTTCTAAATGTTTTAAGTTGTTAATTAATATTTAGGAGACATTTTACAAATGTAGATGTATTTCTTGTTTGTGTGACTACCTAGATAAATTGCATTTGCAATTGCAGCACATATAGAAACTTACAGGCGCTGTTCAAAAACTTCAATAACATGCAAGTGCGTCAAAATATATAAAGTCATCAGCATATTTTTTACTGGGCTTATGATCGTTCAAAACAAATAAACAACCGACTTTTATGTATGTTCCCAGTTAAAAACTATCTTTAAGGGCTTATGAAGGCGAAATTCAGACATAACATGTCACAAACTACAGAATTATGTGAATATTTTCTCCTAATATCACAGAGTACTTCAAACATTGTTACAAATAAATATGAATTCGGCATTGTATTGAAAGAAAAAATATTATTGTCACACATCTTTTTCTCAAAACATCGTTTTTCAAAGCATTTTTTAGGAGTTTCCAGAACGAATATGTGAGTGGCTTGTAAGACCTAAGAACCCGGTGCCTAAATATCATTTAAGTAAGTAAAGAATCATGTAAGTCTTGCAAAGCATGCATGAGATACTTGAAAGCTTAAGATAACAAATTTGCATCAAACATTTTGTAAGCACATATTTGTTCAACATATTCAGAGTAATGATGTCAAGCTCCGTTTACAAAAAAAATTTTCTTGATAAATTTTTATTTACGAAACAATTATCAGATTAATTTTATGTCAGTTGGTCTCCATGGTAAATTTTCCCTTACAGATATTTTCTGTTTTCAACGTCAAATTTACTAGCTAATGCCGCTTGCAAAGTATTTCTTGAATAGGTAGTTATAGTTGGAGTTGGCAATGCCATTGGCTTATTATAAGTTCAAGTAGCTTTCCTCCAATCAGATTTCTTACTTATCATGTATATGGGCCTTAATAGGTAGTAGAATTTTTCTGAAATAATTTTTAAAAAAATCAATATATCAACAAAATAGTATTAAAATGTCTTTACAAAACGTCATAGTAAAGAATGGTTAAAATAATTGTAGCAATGGAATTTCATTTGATAATCATAAAGTTAAAAGCGTATTTGATCTACTGCCAAAGGCTGAAAACCTTTTATCTCTTCTGATCTAATCAGAAAACTAAAGAATTTCCATTGAAAATATCATCCACTACACGAAATATTTCCTTCGCCAACGTGTTTTTGTCGTGTGAAGATGATGCTAATATTGATTCTGATTGCTATCTTTATACATGGCATAAGAAATATTGTAAAGATTGTACTAAATGGGCCTGCATTTTTATGTTGTTTCCAAATATTTTTGTGTGGCAAAGGAATGTGAATTGTAGTGTTGTCTTTCTTTAAAAGAAATATTCGATAGATTTTGTGGCAATTTGAAAATAGCCCCAAAATCTATCAAGCACTTCCTTTGAAAGAAACATTTTTTATCAAGTCCTTGTGATAGATTGCAATAAAGGGAGTTCAACAACATGAATACATTAGCTTGTTATATTCCATACATATAATTAACCCTACATATAAATAACTACATGATCCTATATCCATATGAACAATCAATGTAGCCAACAGAAACTTGAAGTAAATGAGTCAAATAGTCAATAAGTTTACAAACATATAGAAGGCTGCTTGTAGACACCTCGTATGTATAATAGATCTTTTGATTCCCTACGCATTTGGACCTAAAATAATGGGTTAACCTACATTTAGCTGTTTAGCATTTTGAGTGCATTTCTTATAAGTATGAATGAATCGATAGGAAAGCTAGACGAGAAAATCTCTATTTTTAAGCTTAACCTATAAGCAGGACATCTGTGCGAAAGAAGGATTGGATGGAAAGTTGAAGCCTACTGAAACCTCGGGGTTCCTGAGTACTACTCGTGTGTTTTGACGTTTGCTTTCAGTTTGGATTACTAATCAGCCCTGAATAATATAAAATAAATCCAAAGTAATTAAAGTCCTCATTAAACTAATCGTTTACATTGCATTTATATGGAAATGTGCAACCAAACAGCATGTATCTGTCTTTCGTACCCAATAAACTGAAACTTGCAAAACTTGAAATTTATTTGTAAGTATTATGAAAAACTTGCAAAGTATTTATAAAAAACTTTTCAAGTTTTACAAAATATCTGCAAGATTTGCAAGCAACTTGCAAATATTTGCAAGCTTTTGTGATATACTTGCAAATATTTGCGAGTTTTTGTGCTATGCTTGCAAATATTTCTAAGTCTTTGTAGTATATTTGCAAATATTTCCAAGTTTTTGTGGTATACTTGCAAATATTTGCGCTATATTTACAATTATTATACAAAAACTTTCAAAATATTTATGTAAAATTTTGAAAAGTATACAAGCATCAGCAAGTTTTACTATTACAGGATCTTTTACTATTCAATAAAATTCGAACAAAACATTCAAATATCATTTACAAAATCGAAAATATGGAAATGTCTTGTCTTGTTGTTGAGTTTTCATTCTTTTGAAGAGTGTCTAATACCTAAAATATAATGAAAATCTAAAACTTAAAACAATATTTTACCAGAGCTTCATTTATGCAAGCGATCATCTGAAGACGGCTAGTAGCAAGACGTGCTGGTTCCCATGCTTAGGATTCTTTGGGAAACGTGTACTTCGGGATTCTAAGATATCAATTATTAATGTACAAATGAATTTATTTGATAATTTGATTTAGTGAGCACGTCGGGTATTTTTAATAATTTTAAGCTCTAAATATACAATATAGTATAAAAGCAAAGCTTAAATTGAAATATTGAGAAAGGCCGCCTTGTATTTATGGCTCATAAAATGTTGAGTTGTAATTAATCTCAAACAAAATTAATTCAAAAATTGTACTATAGCCCTTGAATATTGTAATCAAAAAGTTTCGAACTTCACACACACTCATTTTTGACAAAAATGTGAATAATTCCAATTTTTGAAAATACGATAATTTGTTATTGAATTACACAAGCACTAACTATTAGCTAAAACATTCACAATTACATGAATCCACTCAGAAGCTTCAGAAATATTGACATTGACGATTCGGAAAATTTCCATTACAATGATATGAAATCTAATCAAAAACTAGCATAGTAATGAGTCAATTGACCCATTTACAAAATGTTCATTACTGGCATACAATTAATTTACAATATAATTTTCTGAATTTTTTTTACTTTAATATTTTTGCATGTGCATTATTCATGTGAAACTTAACTTACAAGAACTATTCTAGAAAAGTTTCCTTTTCACTTATACCTAGAAGGACCAAGTGTGTTAATTGACCCAAGTTCTAATAAATTTTTGCATTGCATTGTGAACTGCATTTTTCTGACTATTTTATGTATCTTTCAAGTATCTTTTTTAGTTGCGAAACAAACAAAAAATCATGTTCAAATCACTACATAACAATTCGCATATGTGATACTAAGACCCTGTCCACAAACTGGCTGTTTACATTTTATGTCTTGTTACTATTGCAGATAAGGATGTGCCGGAATCCGGTAAAATGTAACTTGTTTATCAGATTTTAATGGATAGCATATGCTGATATTTAAAAATCAAATTTTCCTGGAAAAAGCTATATTTTCCATGATATGGAAGTCCTCATGCAGCAAAACATGTTTTTCTGACATCATTACGTAGTCTATTTAATATGGGTCAAAAAAATTTTTCATCCACAAGTGGTCGATATTAATTAAGAAATGATGTTATTTTTTAGTAATAAATGTATTAGAATTAGGGTTAGCAATCAGTAAATTTTTGACAAAAAATATTTTAGGGGTCTAAAACATTCTATACTTTGAAATCAATGTAGTCTTGCGAGGTACAAAAATTTTGATAAAATGCATGTACTAGTGTAGAATCACTGGGGTGTGATTCTAGTGAACTCAAAGAGAATACAGTTCAAACTATCTCTATTTACAAAATGCATTGGTCTATATATACAAAGTTATTTACAATATTTACAAATGTTACAACTACCAGTCAGTAACAAGAAAAGCGCGAGGTCTGGCCGATAAATAGTAACAACTACCAGCGATGCTACACTAGCAAACATTGAATTATCAAATTATCAACATACATTTGTCTTTTAATACACAAACAAATTGGTAGAAAGTCACTTATTATAGTAGAAATGCCAAAAAATATTTTTCAAACTTTCCACAAAAATTATATTTTCTTCCACCCTAAAATTACGCGCGACCCAACTCATCTAAGAGTAACCGCAGCATGATCCAACCCCAGGTTGGGTTGACACGTTTCCCAACCGATGCCTAAGCTTAAACCCTTAAGGCAAAACTGGCGATAGTTGTATTGTATTCCTCATGAAGACAAGATGTTTCTTTTTATTTTCAAGTTTCCTTGAAAAAAATTATTAAAAAATGTTTTTAGCTATCTATATCCGTTAAGCTAATTGATTGGTAATTAATAATGACGTAGAACATACATTTTTATTGATAATTGCTCTAGTAATTTGATAATCGAACAACCCTATAAGAATTTGGAAAATAACATTTAGGAAAACATTGCAAAAACATATTTTTAAAACACCCTGTATTCAACATGCCAATACTGTTTTAACCCATAGAAATCACTAACCTGCTGCAGATTCATTTTAATAATTGAGACGGTCAGTTGGACAAATGTTGAGTTTACATTATTATGCTTCTTCATAAATTTGACAAAAACACATTTTTCTTCCATCAAATAACAATTTCCAAACTATTTTCCATTATCAATTTCAATAAGGTAGATCAATTTTCCACTAATCCATTAATCCAATGTGTTAAAATTCCATTGCCGACTCTCTGAGTGGAACTCACGAGTACTTGCTGTCTTGCTATGACTGACGCTGTAGAAAAATAATGCGGGAAACGCCGCATTAGAACATGTAATCGTTATTTTTGCTATTTGTTTTGAAGATGAAGACGTTGTGCGTAATAAAAATATCTGTGATGTGATCGAACACTAACATATATATGATAGGCAAATCAAACTCATCAGTTAACTATATTTTTTAGTATAAAAACGGTTTTGGAAGGCAATAAAAACTTTATGATACTGAAATTTAAATAATTTATCAATGATTTTGTTGAATTTTATGCAAGAAAATTCGACTAAGTATAGATTCCAACAATAAAAAAACTCATCATAGAAATTTTGCATTTTAAACATTACAAGCATCACATAATCATATGTAATGTAAAAGTCTGTTTTGAAAGACTTACAATTACATGACTTTTAAAACAATGTTTTTCATCTTACAGCACTTGCCTGTTTTCGAAGCTTTGAACAACACTTGTAGGTTTCCATAGGTTTTACAAGTGTCATTTACTTAGATATCCACACAAATATGAAATACATAGTATATTAAAAGACATTTTTAAACATCAATTAAAATATTTAAAGCATGATTGAAAAAAACGCTTAGAAAAAGCTTAGAAGTTTAGAAAATGTTCAGAATGTGCATTTTAAAAATTTATAAAAGGCTTGGACGACATTTAGAAATGGTTTAAAATCGTTTAACAAACGTTTGATAAGTGCTTTACAATACCATCGTTTGCCACTAGATGGCATTCAGCAATGGATTAGAATTGTATTATTAATCTGTTTAGAAAACTGCTAAAGTGTATATTAAAACGTCTTACAACATTTGACTCCTTCAAAACTTTTACTGTTTATTAGGTACTGATCAAAATTTCAAAAAAATACTCACAAAACTTGAAAGGTTTTCGCAAAGTTTTTGCACAATACTAGCAAATATTTGCAAGTTTTGTAAGTTTACTTTTACTGGGTAATTATGATTTGTTAACGTTTATTCATCTGCTCTTTTGCCGCAACATTATTATTAATGAGTTTAGGGTTTTTTCGTCTACAATTTGTCAAATGCATGTTGCCGACATATTCAAATTATGTAATTAATTACTACTTGTACAAATTTTTATTTGATAAATAAGCACTAATCAAAATAAATAAAAACCTTGAAAGTATTTTTAGTTTTTATTATTGTTTTCGTTGATTATGCCATATTATTGTCACTAAAGTAAAAAATACAAAATAACACGCAGCTGAAATAGATGAAATATTATTAAACAATGATTTCATGGAGATATTACTAACTTTTTCTCAGATAGTAAATATTAGCAGCTATACTACGTTTAATGAAAAATAACTTGCATTGCCAAGACTAATTATCAATAGCATTAGGCATAAGTTTGTGATGCCATTCCCAAAAATATAAAGTTTCATTTCATTTAGTATTTTTAGCAATTTTAATAATCTGAAAAATACAAATTTGTAACAAATGAAACTGCAACTATCTTTGGTGAAGCTTCGAAGAAGAAATGAACTTAGTTCCATCGCGGCAGAAATTTTAAATGTGCAACATCAGGAGGTATCGTAAGAAAAATTATCCAGGTTAGTTTCCGTTTGATTTCAAACTTAAACGAATTAGATTGGTGCATTGCACAAAGAAGCACCCATAATTGACTACGTCACTTTCCCAAAGGATAGCATGAGGAAAAGAATTGTAAAGTGGGACATAACAGTTATGGCACAGAATGGACAATGCAAGCAAGTGAATTGCAGATCAATTAGTTTTCTATTTAACCTAAATATGGATTGAATTCTTACTGAAGTCATATTGCTTAATAAATTATTTAGCTTTTGCGCTAAATTTTACTTAAATTGTTGCATTTTTCCAGTCCAATATTTTACTTGCAAACTTTTCTTTTACAGCGTCTATTCAACAGAACTACAAATCTACTCCACTGAAGGTATGTAAACCCTTGTTCTTAGACGTGCTAGTGTGTGAAAGAGTTAAACTTTGAAAAATCAAACAAATATTTTTATAATAAAAGCACATGTATGAATTTATAAACCATTTAAATTGATTTTCTTAGTGGGGCACAATTGGTAATTTTTGGGTTGTTTTAGAAATATGGTGTGAATGTACAAAAGAAGGTCCAACTGGTTTATCCTCAATTGCAAATTCGGATATTTTTTTACAATTTTTGAAACATTTTAAAAAACATTGTGCATGTAACAGCAACTGTCCCACAGTTTTGTTTATGGATGGGCACTCCTCACATTTGAATGTGGAAGCAATTGAATACTGCCTGAACAACAACAACATTGAGCTTTTATGTCTTCTGCCACACTCAACTGACTGGTAGTAGCTTCTTGATACTCATTTCAACAAAAAGACGTCGTCTGAACAACTTCAATTATTTTGAAAAAATTGTGAAAAAATTGTACTCAACAAAAATGAGTTTTCAATGGTGTTTTCTCTGCATGGAACAAAATGAAAAATGAAAGAAATTTGCTTTTTTCTGTATTTGAACATTGTGGACTTTTTCAATTCAAGGAACCAACTTCTGAAAATGATTTTGAACTTTCAAAGTTATTTCTTGATGAAAGCCATGTTGAAACTGAGCAAATGGATTAACTGATTTCAATTGTGAGCGGCCAAGAAGCAAAGCAACTGAGAAGGAGGGCAACAAAGATTGGGTTGCCTTGAGATTGATCAACTTTTTGCCATTTGTTGCTGAAATCTGAAAAAAGTCAACAAGTGGAAATCAGGATTGAGCAATGAAAGCTGACCACCAAGAAATTGTGATGGGGCAAGGAAGCAGACCAAGCATGCCAAAAAGCCAGGAAAAAGTTTGAAGCCCTGTATTGAATATCAAATTTGGGGCGACCTGCAAACTTTTTCCAAAACTGTATTCTTTCAGTATGTTTAGTGCAGTCATTTAGTGTTAAAAGGGTGCTTTGCAGCTTCCAGATGTGATTAATGTGCACAATAACAACATGTTTTTATTATTATTTTGTTTTGATCATACATACATGTTTTCCTTTGTTTGATTGTGAAAAATACAAGTTTTACCTGTTCTGCCCCTTTCCTTTCCATTCTGCCCTGTGAAGGCGTAATTGGATATGTTTGCTATATTACTTCTTCTTAATGCAAAAACTTTGTCAAAGAGATGTTTTTTTACTTGTTTAAAGATAATTAAGGCTCAAAATTCCATAAATATCAAGCACATAATTCATCAGGTCCATGCATAGATTTAAGTTTTAAAATGTAACCTTTCTGCCCTGTCTTACCATAATAAGCAAGGCAGGTTTTTCTGCAATTTTATAAAATTATGAATTTTTTTATAATTTTTCCTTAATGAACTTTTCTGCTATTTGAACAGAAGAGAATTACTATTTTTGGAATTCCAGAGTCAGAAAATGTTTGAAATGCAATTATACATGATAGTGTACAGTTATAAGAATTATTCAAATATTTAAATATTGATTTTTCTGATACCTTCAATGGAATAGGGTAATGCTAGGGAAATTTAGGGCATCTTTTTCTAAGCTTAACCCAATTCTAATAATCATGGCAAACATTTGGCCTGATGATTATTATTACCAAGTGCTGCAATGTTGAAGAAGTATTTGATTGAGAGCATTCAGCCAAGAAAACATAATCATATTGCTTATTATATAAGTAAACTTGCTTTATATATCAATAACTGTCCAATTTCAATTTATGATGAATTCAATTTCCCAAATGCCCACTGTCCACTTATGTCTTCAACCCAGAATTGTAAAGGTCAATTCTTGATTATTTGTATGATAGGCTTATTGGATTAAGCCAATTTATTGATGTACCAGGGCATAAGAGTGGTAGAATATTAGATGCTATACTTGTATTTATTAAAATTTATTAAGCTTTATGAAAGTATTTTTGATCTTTCCACCATTTATTTTTTGCTAAAATTTGATTTGGGCCTGGATAAAGTTAACTCTATGATATCTCTGAAAAATCACATATTTTCATTCAACAGGGCAAATAATGTTCAAGAGGAGTATTTATCACATACATGTATATAAAAAATCTGTGAAGAATAATTAAGCAGATTGTAATATATTAACATTTGGAATAGCTGTTTAATTACTATAATGGGCTTGTGTATGCCACAGAGAAGACCTTCTAGATGAATGCTACTTGCCTACCTCTCTCCAAATTCTGTTATTTATGCAATGAATTTCTTATTGCTAAAAGTCACAGAAAATTCATCATTGTAAACAACTTAGCTAATGATCTTTTTACTCATTTTGAATTAGATAAAACTATTTATATAAATACCTTTGGTTATATAGGTACTGCAGATAGTTGTTTCAAACTAATAAAAACTCTATCAACATGTGATATACCTAAGTTGATGTGCTTAAGCAAAGCTGAATTTTCAACTGATTATGAAATAGCTACTCAATTTAATTTTATTTCTATTTTTTGTCACCTCAATGGTTTTCTTCTAGATGTGTTATGCAGAACTCATAATGTGATTTTTATAAACATGAAAATGATTCAAAATTTATTATTAGAATATTTCAAATTGGGTAGTGGTTTTCATAATTTTCCCAATGTTTTCCTGAAATGATATTCAAAAATCTTCTCAGCAAATGCATTTGCACTATTTAAATAATGGAGAATATCATGCTTATTAGAAAACATCAGCAATCACCCTTATGCACAAGTCTGCACCAAAGAACATTATTCTGAATTATAGACCAATCAGTATACTGTCAAAACAATCCTTAGGTTTTGAAAAAGTAATCTATAGAATTTATATCTTATCCAAACTATCCTTAGCTTTTGAAAAAGTAATTTGTAGAATTTATATCTTATCAAAACTATCCTTAAGTTTTGAAAAAGTAATCTATAGAACTTTATATCCTATCAAAACTTGTGGAATAATTTAGATTATGAAACACACATAGAAATAAACTATAAAAAGTTTAAAAAAAATTGAAATAATTTCTTTTAATAGAATTACTTTTAATAAAACAATATACATTAGGGGAAAGGAATGTACTTCATGCATTCAAAACATGCATCCAACATTGAGTAATTTACACAAACATTGATTGTATTATTATATATTTTACATATTAATTTGTAGTTAATTATGTTATATTTTTTGTCAGGTGTTTGTTTGTAGATTTTTTGTATACATTATTGTGCAATAAATTTGCCTCACACAAACATTGATAATATTATTACATATTGTACATATTAATTTGTAATTAATTATTTGTTAATGTTTTAATTTTTTATCATGTGTTAATTTCTAGATTTTTTGTATACAAATATCATGCAATAAATTTGCTTTAACTCTTATTAAATGATTTCTCTATTGTTTTTGAATTCTAATAACTTTAATATGAACACTGAGTACAAAACAGCATGATAATTTTTCAATAAGGAATTCATAAATTGTTAGATGTCTTATTTTGCATAGAGCAAATGTTAATTAAACAATTTCTGATGTCTTTTCTTAAATTATCCTTAAAATATATGCATTCTTAATCAGTGATCTAAGCCAAGTAATAGAGCATTCATTTAAGTAAAATTGATGGCTGAAGAATATTTCAATTCAAATACATGTGAAGTGAAGCAGATAGACTAGAGTACTTTGAAATACATCTTAAATAAATATATATAAAAACACCAATTGCTTCAAAATAGGTCTTAACATTGTGAACTGTAGTGTTCTTATCACATGTACCAACAAACAAATGTCTTCTGGTGGTTGTTTTTAAGTTGATAAATAGCAGTTAGGACATTCTTAAAGGTGCTGACTTTCCTGTACCAATAATATCAGAAGGCCTGCTTTACTTGCCTGATATTGTTCTTAATTACTTGCTGAAGGTAACAGAATCAGCACTGTTCAATTTTTTTTACTAGGCACTACATTTTTGCAGGTTTTTTGATTTCTTGAATTTTGCAACATCACTAGCCAAGTTTTCAACATTATTATTCAATGCTTTATAATTCCCCTAGTTCTTTTCAATATGCCCTACCATTGAGAAATGAAAGTCTAATCATTAGGGAGAAATTATTTCAACACTTTTTGACCATTTTCAGTGCGGATTTTTGGCACTTTTACACTGTTCTTAGTACTTTTTGGCACTAACTAAAAACAGCTCTATAAGCAGAAACATCAATTACAATGATTTATTGTATTTCACAAAAATCAATTTATTCAGTGTACTTTCCAAAATTGTTGGCTGATCCAAATTTGTTGATCCCCATACAGAATAATGACTTAATATTAATTATTTTATATTAATATTATATAATTAGCTTACTAATACTCTAAAATTTCAAACTGAAAAACCACCATTTTTGGCACTATTTTACTCATTTTCAGCACTTTCAGCACTTTTCAGTAGTGCTGCAAATAATTCTCCATACTAATCATCCATACATTGTCTACACCCATTGTGGCATAATTGCACTTTGCAGCAAGTGATGTTTTCTATTACACAATAATTCATGTTTATTTATCATAACCAATAATTGGTGCTACCTTTGATTAATGCTTTATTTATCAGTGCAAATTTGCAAAGATTACAGGCAGAATATAACAGACTAAGGTACTTAAAAAGGAATTCATTGCATATGGCCATCAAATGCTGTTGAGGATTTCATGTAATGAA
This sequence comes from Hofstenia miamia, assembly GCA_900660155.1. Taxonomy (NCBI): domain Eukaryota; kingdom Metazoa; phylum Xenacoelomorpha; order Acoela; family Hofsteniidae; genus Hofstenia; species Hofstenia miamia. The sequence continues at coordinate 742,548 of CABFPE010000093.1, forward strand.
TTATCATCTAATAAATTTTATTGTAAGCCACAGTTACAATTTTCATCTGATTAGGATGTCTAGAATTTCTTCATTCTTTATACCAGGGCAATATTTATAGGTTAGCATAGCCATCCAGATAACAATTGGCTGTTTTTATGTTGTTTATAGTTGTTTCATACTTTTGCTTATTGCAGCCACCCCTAATATTTAATAACAAATGTTAATACTAATTTGAGCAACTAAAATTTGCTAATATAATATTCAAGCTAACCAAATTTTTTGATATCTATTAATGTTATTAATATTAGTAGGCCAGCAGTTGTTATTAGGAGCACTGTATAATAAATTCAATGGTTTGCAGGCAGCATCAGTCACAACTTTAATAATAAATAATCATTGTGATCAAATGCTTGCAAAGAAAATTACCAGATCCTTTTGATATCAAAAAAGGAATTGCAAAAAGCTTTTTTGTAATTTAAACTTATGAAAAATTATAATATACATGATAAATGAATTTTCAAAATAATTTATTCATGAATATTTTGACACCTTGAAATTAACTGTTATATAAAAAAGTTACATTTGAGCAGAAGAGATTCTTCACCAAATATTAAAATTTTCATTTTTTGTCAAATTTGGCAGATTTTTATGTTTATTTTATCATTTATAAGCAAAACATTCATTCAAATTTTAAAAAAATGTTTGTATTGAATATGTTTGACAGTATCTCAAAGATATTGTTCTGACCTTTGTTGGGTTTGAGTTTGTTTCTACAGCAATGTTTGAACAGCTTAGCAACATAAAAATGTTGATTTGCATATAAAAGCATGTAACTGTAAATGTGAAAACCTCAAAATATTGCTTTTTTATTCATAAAAAACAACCAAAAAGCAATCTAATGTGATATTGTTCAAGAAATATTGTCTCAACTATGGAAATGGTACCATTTCAAAATAAAATAACCACATAACAATACAAAATGATGTTGATTCTAACTTAAATTTTTATCTGGGCATTAGTTTTTTGCTAATCATTATAGTTTACATCTAAAATTTGAATGGATTGTTATTCTTTGTATCTCTTTTGAGTGAGACTTACAAAAATAGCAATAGTACTAGCCTAGATATTTACTAAATAATTAAAACAATTTTTTTGTGAAAACTATAATAAATATAGCTAACTCCTCAACTGTTGTTTCTGATAATTTTTTTTTGGAAATGGTTAAGTTAATGTTTGTCAATCATTGATCTAATTATAGAAAGCTGTTCCCTTACTTCAAAGTTGTATGAAATATCAAAATATGCAACCAATAGTTCAAATTTAAATAAATCAGTTCAGACTTTTCTGTCACCCCTTGCAATGAGTTCTCATACACTTCAGACCTGAACTGAACTATTTCAGTATCAAATCTGACCTCATGTAAACCTGCTTAATCCTGGTGATAGGGGGACAGGATGTTATTAAAGTGACATCATCTTCTTCTCAAAATATATTTGCATTTCCTTTTACACTGTATCTGATTTTAATTACTAACATATTTTAAGAAAACAGAAAATCATTCTAATAAATAACTATTTGTCAGACTTAAACAACCATAGTAACACATTGATTTCACTTAAAATGACATTTGATAAATACCAACATAAAGACTAGTACAATTTAGAGGAAATTTGGAAATAAACTTGTCATAAAGTAAGCAGGTTACTCCCATAATTATCTGAAGGCTGATCATAAATCAACAAATCACTCAAGAACAATATTTGCATAGATATAATACAGAAATTATATAATTTTATATATAATTATGTATATTTAAATCCTTTAACAGCAATTCTAAATCTCTGCATTCAAATGTCTGTTTTTCCAGACAAAATGAAAATACATAAAATAATACCTGTTCATAAATTTGGGGACACAAATGATCCCTCAAATTACAGAACAATCACACTATTGTCAATTTTTAGTAAAATTTTTGAAAGATTATTATACAATAGAGTATTTAAATTTAGAAATAAGTACAATTTAATAAATCCAAATCAATTTGGGTTTTGAACTCACTTTATCACAATTTTAGCTTTAATGAAAGTAATTGAAAATATTAGACATTCCAAAGACAATAAATTATATTCTTCATGCAGATTCATTGATCTAAGAAAAGCTTTTGTTTCAATAGACTCAACTGATTCAAAATTAAAAGAGATAACATGTGGTGTGCCACAAGGCTCAATTCTTGGACCACTATTCTTCTTAATGTACATAAATGACCTTCCTAAATTCTTAACTGCTTCAGTATACATGTTTGCTGATGATACAAATATCTAAGTAAGTTCACCTGACAGGGATATATTATTTAAGACTCTTCAAAATAACATAAATGTTCTACAAGATTGGCTCTGTTTTAATTGCCTTTCCTTAAATTGTAACAAAACCACTCAGATATATTTTTTCAAAATTAATGAACAAATACCTAAGCTACAAGTAGTGGAAACTGAGCTTAACATAAATTATTCTTATAAATATTTAGGGATAATAATAGATAAAACATTAATTTTTGCAGAGCATGTATCTTTTATTTGTAAAAAAGTCTCCAAACTATATGGTATTTTGATGAAAATAAGACACTTTGTACCTAAGCATATTACACTACATTTTTATAATGTATACATACTGCCAATAATTCAATATGGTATATTAATCTATGGTGGTACCTCATACAACACATTATTTCCTATTTTCAAAATTCAAAAAAAAATTATCAGGATCATTCATTTTAAAAATTCTACTTATACTACTAAACAGTTATTCATAGAAGCAAATATGATGACTATTTATGAAATATACATTTTCAAACTCCTTAAGCACATTATAAAGGTTAAAAGACAAGAATATCCAATAGAATGTTATAGCTTTGATAAAATAAATCATTCTTTTAACACAAGAGCCTGAGCAGAACATCAAACAGTTTTAATAAGACATAATACAATTATACAACATAATTCAATTGAAGTGAGAGGTATAAAACTACTAAATTTTTTATACTCAGCACAATTAATTAATGATAATATTATTACACTAACAAAAAACAAATGCAACAAACTAATAAAGGATATTAAGCTACAGCAATAATTGGCAACAATAATTTAATTAATAGAATCTTCCAGAAAGAAATTCACTTAATTATAATATTTTGAAAATATAAATTCATTAATTTATTAGCAAAATTAAAGGGTTGCAATTGAAAAAATGCACAATTTGATTAAAGACAGTTTATCTATTCTTACCATGGTGTTTCTTTCTGAACTTGTCTTCAAATATCTCCCTGATGATGAGGAAATTAATCTCTTTGCAAAACCTAATTCTTTCCAAAGTATTCCACTATTCACCTGCTGCAACTTTGTTTGATTGTTTTCTGAAGTTTTTAAAAGTTATCATGCTGTCAATCTTATTCATTTGTGTTTCATTTTCTTATGTCATCATTCAATCTTCATGCTATTTCTATTGAATGAAAAAGTACTCTGTATCAAAGGATCAATTCTATAGTCTTCCTCAAGTTTAAGCAGATTTCAGAAGTTCCTCACAGGTACTCTTTTGGATTTTGATCACTACAAATGGTAATCTATTTGTACTGATAGGACACTGGTTGACAGGATAAAGAGCGCCTCCAGCATTTTTATGCCAACCATTTTTAAACAATTTAGTGCTAAATTTGTATTTTATTTTTGTATTACATGTATTATATGTTTTGTTTGAAATATATTCTATTATTATTACTGTTATTCCCATTTATCATTTTTATACTCTACACCACCCATTTTTTACATATGTAATGAAGGAAAGAAGTTAAGGTAAAGTTTTTGCACCAATAACAAAGGTTTTTCATTTAATAAAATCAGAATGATAAAATTGAACAAACTACATGGATATTGTCAAACCTAATTTCAATTCTCTTTTGACGTGACCCAATTGACAATGATTGAAACCCAACCTGAATCCTGACCTGACTTAATTTACTCTGATAGATATGATCTGAAAATTGTGACCAAATAACATCCAAAAAGAAAGGTCAATAAGGTGTCACACACTTCTGAAGACCTACTTAATAAGCTCAATACCTCATAAATCTGTCAACAGTTGAATATGCATAACTCTTAATTCATCTGACCAGTAGTAAGCATATCCTTTCTGTCAAAAGAAAGAGGAGTAGAGAAACTTGAGTTATGAAGATATTGCTTTATAGCATTTCATAAAAAACTGTTTTTCCTATAAATTTGTCTTAAACATATGAAATTGTAATTTTGACACATTTCAATTTTTAATCAAATGCAGATGACTTCAATAAATTTTCTAAACACCTAAACGTGCAATTTGAATTGGAATGCAACACAGCGCATGTTTATTAATGTAACATAATCTAAGTAGAATGTTTGCCAAATTAATTATTGGTGAGTTGTGTGAGAATGTTGAATGATTCATGATAGCAATATTAATGAAGAACAGAGTGGATTAATTATAAATTTCCATTTTAAATGCTGTTATAGGTAAGCATAATTTTAATGAATTAGGAACTATGTGGCCTAAGTAGTACAAGGAAATTTCTGAAAAACAGTAAATGGATTTTGGTAGGCATTACATTTGCAGTTCGCTCAAAATTTGACATTGAAAAATACTTATACAGTTATGCTTTTTGTTAGTGTTAAACATTGTCGTTGGTTTTTCCTTACTATAAAAGAAAAACTTAGTTTTTCAATTGTAATAATCTATTTAATACAACTAAAGTCGTGTTGGATTTGCTTACAATATCTTAGAAAACAGCTGGAAGTTAAACATTGTTTTACTTAAGAAAAATGTATTAAAACTTTCTAAAATTTATAGTTTTTGTTCATAAATTACTTTTTTTAAGTGTATTAATTTATTTTTTGAATAATTACTGAATTTTGTTAAGAAGTTATTTTTGCTGTTCTGATACATCTAAGTAAATAATTATTTTTGTTTTTCGACCTAAATCGGAATTTGCAGTAAATTTTTTAATTTTCTGACTTAGAGTCAGGATCTACTAGAACTCAGTTTTGCTTTACTATATCGAATTGAGTATCTAAAACAATTTTAATCCCACTTTCTCGAAATGCGAGTGATTTTTGATTTACGTCTGTTAAAACAACTTTTGAGTTGGTTTAAAATTTCTTTATTCAGCATGACTAAATTTGTAAATATGAATTTTCTGGAATTTTATAAATTAGTTTCTAACTGAATTGTTTAAATTTATTTTCATGTACTCACTCGATTAAGTGAGTCATTACCCACTTACTCTTGCGATGTTTCAAAATAGTTTCACAGATTTTAAAAGTAATTCTCTCAAATGTTTGTTATATGTAATATGTTTTATGAGTGTAAAATGCTTTTTATGAGTGTTTTCTCATTTAAAAAGAGCTGTATTTTTCAGAACTTAATTCCGTAAAGCTCAAGCTGTTTAACTCATTATGGGTTTCTATAATTTCTTCCTGCACCACCAATTTGGCCTTGTTCTATTGTGGATTTTAGCCTTTTTCATATTCAGTGTATTAATGGATTTTCCCTTTTTCACATTTTAAATATGAAAAGCTTCTACTAGAAAATAACATATTTTAAGAAAATTCACTATTTATAACTTATATATAGTTCATTCATTTTAACAAACTTTTATATGATAAACTTGATATTTTGTGTTCAAACCTCAGATATCTGGAACTCGTTCAGAAAATCATATTTTTTCCTTGCCACAGCAGAAGTTGCCTCATTACTAATTTTTTTTACTGTTTCGTTCCACTCACAAATCCTATTTTGCCAACTCTTCTTCTATGCTTTCCTTTGTAAAGTTTATTTACATTTCCATTTAATTTGAATGCTCTTTTTTGTTCCTAGTAAATTCCAGGTTTCCCTGACTAGCTTTGCTCATTCTTGTTCCACCCATCTCAACACTGGGATGACTCACGCAATTATTCCCTTTATACTGGTCTGCCCATTCAATGCTGACTTCAGTAATACCTTCCTTACACTTCTTGTATTCTTTCCATAGCCTTCCTTGCATTCATCTCCTTTCTCTCTATCACTCTTCAGTACTGCTACCCTCCCGTGACCTCCTCAATCATTTTCCCACAACTTGTCCTCAGATCAACAATATCTGTACCCTTGCCTCTGATCATTGTCAATTGCACGCTTTCCTAATCCAAACCAAAATCTACTTGCCTTCTCCCATGTCTCCACATATTAACGCAACTTCTTCCTCGAACTAGCATACATATTAAGGTCATCTATGTACCATAGTTGACTCACTGCTATAACATTCTTCTCTAACTTATACCCAACGCCTCTCTCACTTAGACTTTCTGTGATTTGGATTAAGCTAACTACAAACAGTAGTGGTGCTAAGCTGTTTCCTGATATATGCCCCAGCCCGACCCATCAATCTCAATTTGTCATTTTCTCATCTTTCTCTCTAGGAATCCAACTCATTTACGTGACACTCCAATTCAGATTTTGAAAAATTGCGCAATTTGCAGAAAAATTCTTCAAATCACAGTTAAAATGTAGATTTTTAAAAAAAGTTCGATGGATTCATTAAAACTGCTTATGCAAGGAAAACAAAGCAAAAAGCTGTACATAGAACAATGATAATTACTGTACACAGCTCTGATTTTTTTATTGTTGTACACAGCTCTGATTATTTCTAGTGTGTATAGATCTCCAATTTTAATTTTTGATTATTATTATTATTATTATTATTATTATTATGGCGCTGAATAGCTGATTTTCGGAAGTTTTGTATTCAGCGCCCTCTCCATAGTATTCCTCCGCCCTTAGTGTCCTTTGTTTTTATCCAATTTCAATGAAACTTGGTGTTTAGCTTCGCTATGCATTGCTTCATATGTGCAGTAATTTTGAGCAAAATAGGAACATTAGTTTAGGAGGTAGGGGCTTCCACATTTTGCCAAAATGAACTATTATAAGGGCGCTGAATACAAGCTAAATTGAACTATTATAATGGCGCTAAATATAACTAAGGGTCTATTATATTGGTTCTTAATAATTTATTTTAATTTCTTATTGAATTTTTGTATATCTAACTGTTAAATGATAAAGTAGAGGGTAGCAATCTCCACCACCCCCCCAGCCGGTCTTAGCAATGTCGGCTTGGGTTTGCTAAAACTAACTTGAAAAGCAATTTCTAGATGTAAAATAAACCTTAGAAGAGAATAAAAGCAGTCTGAAGTTGATCTGAGCATTATTCGCAGCATAATCAGCATTTTCGCAATGTCATAGCCCTAATAAAAAAAATTTTAAGGGAATGCCTTAATAAAACGTTGATTGTGCAGTTAATAATGATCGGATCGACTTCGGACCTGCTTTTATTCTCTTCTACATAACATTTTACATCTAAAACGAACTTTTGAACTGATTTAATACAAAGACTAGTAATGTCCTACATTATCCTGCCCCTATAATGATTGATGTTAAGATTTCTTAAAAAATATAGGACTAGATCTATTCTAAAAAATAATGGTAACCATTTTCTAGATGTAAAATTTAATGTAGAAGCGAATAAACCTGGTTTGAAAGCAATCCGAACATTATTTGCTAAGCAATCTAAGATTTCGCAAGGCGGTGCCCCCAAAAATATTCAAGACATGTGGTTATTCAGAAAATTTAATATGGATGTAACTTACTGCTTAATCTACTTCATATATACCCAAATAAATCGGACGTTTTTAAAAATTTTTGCTTAATAGTAATAATATTAAGCGCCATTATAATAATCAGGCAAAAATATTTAGCGCCATTATAATATTTTTTGTATCTAGCGCCATTATAATAATAATAATAATAATTAGTAAATTGTATGATTGGAAACTTATTTGAATTGATTAGTACGTCTCTTAGATCCTATGGTATTTCCACTATATGTACCCCTTTTCCTCTACGTGCTGTTGTATATCATATTTGTAAATTCTTAAACCCTAATATGGCCAAATTCAAATATTATTATTATTAGTAGTACTAGTAGTAGTAGTAATATTAAATATTCATTATAAACTTTTACGAATGTAGGATTTTGCTGTTAAGCGTAACTTGTTTTGTATGTATGACGAAATTTGCTTTATAGAATAATGCTGCATTTTATGTATTTCAAAACACTTGCAAATTTATTTTAGGAATTCCAATGTTTTTATTTGTTTTACTTCAATGTCTTCTGATCTACTCTGTGAAAGCAGATATTAACTTTGTCAATTTTGAACATCCTCAAATTGTTAATTATGATCAAAAGGTTAAGCTCCCTTGCGATTTTTCCACTTCCAATGACCAAGTTAAATGGACACGTGTTTGGAAGCGTAATGGACATTCAATTACTCCTTCAAGTGAATATGAAGTATCGTCTACTGGGTTATTGACTATTTTCAAAATTCAAGAAGCTGATTTGACAAATTTTCAATGCGAAATCAGTTCGAAAAAGTTTGGATCTGCACTTAGTCCATCTGTTCAGTTAATTCTTGGTGGTAAGCATTTGCCAATAATTTTTTAATATTTTAATTCTATGTTGTTTACAAACAGCTTTTATGTTTGAATTTTAGAAGCTCCAGCTGATTCAGAATCTTTTTCGAATCAAGAACAAAATTCCGTCAGCCAGGGAGATACGTTCAAGTTTTACTGTGTCGTCACATCAATTCCAAAAGCTACAATAAAGTAAGTCATTTTCATATATATATATATATATA
>CABFPE010000093.1:751282-779585 GCA_900660155.1 Hofstenia miamia
AGCCAGGGAGATACGTTCAAGTTTTACTGTGTCGTCACATCAATTCCAAAAGCTACAATAAAGTAAGTCATTTTCTTGTATATATATATATATATATATATATATATATGATTAGCCCCATAACTTCTAAATTATAATACTCTGAATTAATGTTTGGGCTTCCAAATTTTCAGAAATGTTGATTTTAGAAACTTGTAGGAATCCCGCTACATAGCTAAGTTTTCATTGAATTTGCTTGTGCAATTAACTTCTTGAGGTAGAACACATATTTTTCCACCTGGACGTAACGGGGTTAAGTAAAGAAAGATTTCAATGATTGCTTAATTTTGCTTTGTATCTATTAAAAGTAGAAATGGGACTGTAATTTTCGTTAATCCATGTAATCACTTTTAATCTGTTAATCGGTCAGTTATAATAATTTCTCTAACATTTTTTCATTATTGGACATAAATCAGAAACAAGGATAAAGCTCACGTTTCCAAACAAATATTTTCACATTCAAATTGAGTATCAATATATAATTTGAAGGGATATCCGCAGTTTGGTTTTTTAGCAAATGCATGCTCAAGTAAACAACTTTTTTTAAAATCATTTGATGTTAACAGCCACTATAAATTATTTGAAGGGTAATCTTATTGTTATAGTTTTTATATGGTACTGAGCCCAATTTCAACCAGTTTTGGTTCAATTTCAGTGGTTGCATCAGGCCATGTAGGTTTGTCCTACTATATTGCACATACGTCTCGTTTTATGTGATAATTACAAATTATTTGAAATCAGTTTAGCGCTATAAATCTTTTCAAGATATCGGTCAATAACGCAGAAAATTTTACATGAATTTTATGTGGAACATCTATAACAATGACAAGTAAAACAGAGTGTATTTGTTGTGCAAAAATAACAGCTGTGCATTTATCGCCAATAAACTTAATGCAATTTTATTTGCGTATTTGATAATAGGATCGGTTTAACGTAGTAAATGCTGATAAATCTGTTGGAATGCCCGCCTTAGTAGTTCCAATTTGCGGGTTTGATAGATCCGCTAAATTAGATTTCTGTCTTCAAAACTGTAATGATATCTGCTCAGATACCCACTGGTTTTGTTCAATCAGGTGGGCTTTTAAGACCATACGAATAGAATACAATCCTAAAAAATATAACATTTGAATCAACGGTAATTCTCCTGATTTTTTCGCAAAATTGTAAGCATGCTTTTTTACATTATTAGTTTTTTGTTAAGAATGACTTGTTACATTCGCATCTACTTTAATGTAATCCGCAGCATTTGTTACTGTAATGTGTATACGGTCTTTAGCTTTAAATGACTTTTGAATGATATATATTTATGTTTTCATACTATACACATTCACGTCACTATCTTATCAAACATGAATTCAATTACGTAATTTTTTCTACAGTATACTAAGAGCTACACGCTGTCGTATGTAGCTTGCGTAACACATGGGCTTGAAAATACATCAAAACATATTTATTTGACATTTCGTGAGTAGTTTTTTTCCCTTTTTTATTGCATATGTCCCTTTCATTAATTAAAATTTTCGTAGAATTGTTTCGTTTTAAAACATCTGTTTTTTATTGATGTTTTTTTATTATGAAAATGGCGCGTTGAATGTTGCTGTAGTTGTAATTGTATTTTGTAATGTAATGTATAATTAAACATAACAAGCGATCGGTGAATTACGTCGCCCCGCAGCTTGTGCCACTGTCTGCTTCCCAAGAAATTGACTTCAGCATGATGAGACTCACTCAGACAGAGCTGCGAAAAACTCCAAAAAATTGTCCTTTTTGTCCCATTAATCATGCCGAAAAAAATAATGCTTTTCATGTAAAGTCGTTTTTCTTATTAAAACGTTTTTAATTAAAAAACGGTTTTTTCAATAATGATTTAATGAGCGACTTTATTCCTATTAGCGATGAAAATCAAAGGATTTTAGTGGCTTCTATACGAGGGTGAGTCAAAAAGTAATGATAATATCTATGCCATTTGAAAAATTTAAGTAGAAGGAAAACAAGTTTTGTCTTATTTGAAATAGCTATTTATACTCGTGATTTGAACTGAGTTTGAATTTGTTTACACTGCTGTCAGCCTCTTAAAACCAATTCAAAGTCTAGCGTTTTACGCTATATAAGGTTCAATCAATGGAGAGCACCAAAATTGAAATTCGCAGCAATGTCAAGTTTCTAACGAAACTTGGTTGGAAGCCGGCTGACATCATTAATGCATTGAGCTCTGTCTACGAGGATAGTGCTCCTCCAGATCCCACTGTCTACCGATGGATTCGTGAATTCAAACAGGGCAGAGATTCGGTGGAAGATGAACAAAGGAGTGGCAGACCCAGAACGTCCAGATCAGAAGACATCATCATCGCTGTTCAAAAGGCAGTTGAGCAAGACCGACGAGTGTTAATGATTTAACGAAAATCATGGTGTAGAAACTTTTTGTTAGAATACAAGATTCTGAAATTATTGTCACTCTTTTATAAAATTATCATTACTTTTTGACTCTCCCTCGTATTATTGTTGTCAAATAGACCTTTAGTATTCTGTTTGATGTTGTAAGTCATATTTTGTTTTTAGAAATGGGACATTTTCCATCTGCTAAAAGTAATTGTCAGTTTTAAAATTTATATTTAGATGGTATCATAATCAACGTGATATTACTGCTTCTCCTCGAATCAATTTTTTCGATAGTGGTTCGTTGGAAATTAGTAATGTCACCTTTTCTGATAGAGGAGATTACAAATGCCAGGCATCCAATAACTTTGGAACAGTCAATGGAAATGTTTATGAACTCCTAGTTGATGGTAAATCAAGTAAGTATTGGTTTTATATTTATTTTTTTTAGAATGTTAACAATCTTCTTTAGGTTTTAAGGAAGATAGCCTCATCGTGTTATTGGACTCTCCCTCTGAAGTTGCTGCGCTCGCAAATGCAACAGTGGTTTTGGAATGTGCAATATCTTCATTTAAAAGACCCGCTGTCTGGTATAAAGACTCGATACGTGATTCAAATAAAATCGTGTTCCCGTTAGTATCATTTCATGTGAATTATGTTGCTGATTTCTGTTTATTTTAATTAATAATTAAAGTAATTATGACCTTCGTGCTTTTAGATCAAAACGCTATTCCATAATTGGTGCCAACAATCTACAAATTAAATCCTTAAAATACGAAGATGCCGGCACATATTGGTGCAAATTCGACTCTAAGCGAAAGCAAGCAGTTGAATTATTTGTTCAAGGTCAGTGCATATTCTACAGGAACTGTAACGTAAAGATTTCCTCTGTATTTTTAGTATAAATATTATGAGCACACAGAGAAGTATCAGTATACTACTCTTAAGTTCGCTGTACTTTGGATACTTTCGATAGTATCTTTACTTCTGACCTAAGAGCTGAACAATTTGGTAAATTTCATTACTTGAAAATTTCAATTCGTTTCGGTTATTTTCTAATATAAAATACAATATGAGATCTTAACAGAATTTAGAAATTAGTCTTAACTAATTTAAACCAGCTGCTTTTACGATCAAGAAGGATATTAATAATATTCCACAAGTACAATAAACTATCAATTCTATAATGGCAAGTCGAAATGTATTTGTTCCTATTCGATTTCTGAAAATTTAATTTAAAATTTTTGAATCGCACATTTCGACCTGAACTTTCCAAAATCTAGGAATAAGTGTATCGCTATAATATAGGGTATTCATAAATCTGTACTTTCCTTTGTCTGATATTGCTGTTTTTGATATGTAACCAGATGCGTATCAAACTTGTCAACGAGCCGAGCCGAGCTTGAGCAGAGTATTGGATATACAACGAGCCCAAAACGAGACGTTTTTTAAGCAAACCAAATTTATAGTGCTGTATGTTTATTTGATTTTGCAGATTTTTCTTATTTTTTCATTCGATATTCCTTACTTATAATCGTATTTTAGAAATGTTTATTAAATAATAGGAAGAGCAATTGAAAAAATTTTGAGAGCACAATATTTAAAAAAAATACCGAGCTGAAATGAGCCTCATTGAAAGATGTTCTGTGGCGAGCCAAGCCGAGCCGAACTTACTCAAAATTTAAACGAGCCGAGCTCAGAAATTACGGCTCGTTGACAAGTCTGATGCGTATATTTCACTCCGTGTATAATACGGGCTTCCTCTGATTTCACCTGTTTGANGGGCTCTTTGAAAAGTCTGATGCGTATTTTTCACCCGGTGTAAAATAGGGGTTCCTTCTGATTTCCCCTTTTTGTTTCAAAGCTAATTACCGCAATCTTCTTTCACCTGCGGACATTTAAATTTTTTTTACATCATTTTTTGTCGAATTTTTTTTTCGCAGCAAATTTCAGTCATGAGTTTCGCTTTCGCAAAAATTTTATTTTTTGAGGCTCCTATTAATATAAAATAGGCCTGCACAAAGTTCTTCGGGAGCACATTACTTTTAAATTGTTCATAGAACATTGTTTATTAGGAATCGATGGTTTGTGTATAGTTCTGTTTATGTCTCTCATTCTGTTTGGCTCATTGGGTATTGTAATGTGGTTTGTATCGCATTTTGGTTCGGCTGTCAGTCGTTGCTTAATGTTAGTCATCTCCGCTTAGTAGAAATATTAGTGTTCACGCGGGAAATCTGTTTCGAGTAATTGTTAATACTCTATTTAGCGACAAATATTTCTTACCGTTATTTGTGGATTATGCTTTCCTATTAATACTAAGTGGTGTAGCATATAGATTAGCATTTAATACATATTGTTCGACATTGCTATATACTAGCATAAATTATACTAGTATATGCAGCGCCGCGTTTAGGATTTTTAAAACGGGCTGACACCGATTTTTAAAGAAAAAAATTTTAAAAAACTTTTTTGAACAAAAGTGTGCTTACACAAAATGCAATCGTTTGTTTTTAGCAGCAATCGATTACATAGCATCTTGAATTAATGTGAACTATTTTCAATTTTGAGGAAAAAATATTTTTCTTAAGTGTTTGCAGCTGGCGCCGAAAAGGGGGTCGGTCGCCCCCTGCCCCCTAAACGCGCCACTGATAGTTAGCATTGATGAATTTTTAATTTATATATATATATATTTGACAACTCGTGTTCTTTCAATCCTTTGTACTTCATCTGCGTCTATTTAGAAGTAAACGAAAATTTCTTGAAGCTATAAATGTTGGATTATCTGAACTGCTCGCGTTAGTTTCATTTCCATATCGCTCCGCGTAGTTTTAACACATTGCCATATGTCGCAATTCACGTTGACTTAAAAATGCACATTGCAAGTCTCGATTTTCAGCAAAATTTAAGGTTGCGGGTCAGAAACAAATTTTGCTAAAAAATTGACCAGAAAAGCCCGAGGAGATTGAATGTGAACTGAGAACAATCGTACAATTCTGTTCTCTCGTAATTTGGAAAAAGTCAAAATGGCGATATTTTGCCTTTTATTTCGACAACCAGGCATATGGTAACATTCATTGAAGTATCATAAGGCCTCTCTTCGTTAATAATATACCAAAATGTATTTGGCATAACTAAAACACTAATATCACAAAATGTATTTGGGGACTTTTTGCTATAGACAGCTTACATACCATTTGATATGCGCTGAAAAGCTCTACGATATTCATATTTTTGGGAATACATCAATTTAGACCGTTCTTAGAGTGAAAAATGTATCAATAAAATTCGCTTTTATTACACAAGAATTCTTTTTTATTAAATTTGAGGTTTGATTGAATTTCCTCTAATTTTAAAGATTCGTCCTCTATGCTGTGCATCATTTTGTAGTTCTTCCAAAAAACTAAGAAAAACAGGTTTTTCTAGATAAAGGGTTCCTTTGAATTTTACTATTGTGTCATTGACCTTATCTAACCCTAAATCGATTTTCATTCTAGAGTGGTCTAAGTATTGAAATCTAGTGAGAAGCATTTTTGCGCAAATTATAACAATATTTAGATAATTTATATCTCCATTGCGGCAATGCTTTTCATTTTTTAATTGGATTAATATCTTTTTTGAACATATAAAACTTCCATTTTTCCGAATTACAAGTTACAATAACAACTATTTTGTTTTTATTATTTTTGTTTTCGCTCATAGAATTTAGGAGGCCTATCGTATTCTGTTTCACAAGATGATACATTTATTGCACATCTATAATTAAAATTGAAAATATACATGTCGGTAGTTAATTTTGTAACTATTAAATATTGAATAAATTAACCTAATCATTTCATAAGAAAAATAGAGAAAAATCTAGTAGATGAATATAGACTTATAAATCAATTAAAAAATTCTTCATCAATTTTATGCAGACTTGGCAACGAGCCTAAGTTTTTAAGCTCGGCTCTCCTCATTTTACTTTTGAGAATTTTTGGCTCGGCTCGCCACATAGAATCTTTGAATGAGGATTGTTTTAGTTCGATTATTATTTTTAGAAATATTTTTTAATAAACATGTTAAAATAATATTATAAGAAATGTATACTGAATGAAAATATAAGAAATATCTGCATAATCAAATTAACAAGCAAAACTATAAATTTGCTTGGGTTAAATAGGGCTCGTTGTATATTCAATGAAGTGTTCAAGTTCAACTTGGCTCGTTGACAAATCTTATTGTAAGCCTGTCCAAAACCTAAAATAAGGATGTATTAGCAACTATAAGAATGTTTTCCATTAGACTTTATATTGAAAAAAGCATTGTATTTTACTTTATCACTTTTAGTAATAATATCATTCACATACTACTCAGGTGAATTATCGATGTTCCATAATTTCGTATAATATATTATTAACGAATAGAGCCCTTATAATACCTTCAATGAATGTCACTATGTGTCTGGTTGTCGAATCAAAATCCAAAATATACCATTTTTTAATTTTTGAAATGATTTATGAGGTTCTCCCAAAAACTTTTACGTACATATTTATAGTCATTAAATCCAGGCATTTTTAATCACATATTATTCATGGGAGAGCAGAATTTTTTTAAAAAATTGTTTATATTTAATTGTTAACCACTAAAACCAATTTTTCTCACAATATTCACTTAAAAAATTCCAATGTCATATATTGTATTTTTAGCACGTTTTTGGTGGGTGGTTAGCCGTCCCAATCTAAAACCGCGCCTCGTTACATGCAAAACATTCGCCATGCAATCCATGGGCATATGTAATGGGATGCATTATCATTTGTTTTAGCGAACTAGAAATAATATATTCAATACCAAAGTCGTGCAATGTTTATTACCCATGATGTGTAGAAATTATTTTTTGAAGCTTATTGTTATTTTTCATTTTCCATTAAATATGGTTGTTTTGGCATTGATGACTTTACGAATTTGGGGTATTTAAGTCCAATCTAACTTAGTCCAATGCATACAATTAGCATAATGGACTACAATGCTAATTTATGTTCACCCATGGACATTTGATATGCGTTTGTAATGACGTCTGTTTGTCGCGTAATTGAATGACACCTGAAGTTTTACTAAATATAGTATTCTATTAAAATGAATAGCAACGACTCGTCGCGTCCATCACGTTAATCAAAGCTAGTTACCGACATGTGGTTCCTGTTTGACAGTTGATAAACATGAATGACAAGTGCTTTTAACTGTATACGTATGCTTCAAGCGTTCACTTAAACATTCAAGAAGTAATTAATATTACCACACTGACCCTTGGACGCCTGAAACACTGTGAGTGGGTAGAATTAGACGTTAGCTTTGTCAAGCTGCGGTAAAGAGTTATGTTCTACTCATATTTTAAATGTTTAACAATTGTGCAAAATATTTATTACTTTCCTAACGTTATGTCTTAAGGAGATGGTCTTTGACTAACTTTCATTCTAATTGACCGTTTACTGTCTATCAAATATGCTGGTGTGATTTGACAATAATCTAATTACGCTTGCTTTTGTTAATTAGGAATCGGTTTATTTCTTTCTCTTAGTCTGAGTGACCACAGCTGCGTGGTTAGCACAATTCTCACATCGAATTTCAACTATCTTTTGTCAATTATATTCTTTTTCACGTTTTAATCTCCCTTCTCGGTGCAGTTGAGACTAAGTAATCTGAAAGAACGTCTCTCCTGTGAATTGCTTTACACCTCTTCTCGATAACAGATCCTACAACTATAACTGATCATTTTAGATTTCTCATAAGTAATCGGTATGCGTTCACTACGTTACAAAATGCCTTCATACAAAAATATTGTAATTCAATTTTTCTATATTAGTACATTGCTCATTTAAGTTCATTGGAATTACTTTTCCATCACCTAGATTTGTTCTGTGCAAATCCTTAAACTAAGAAGAGTTATTGGATCAGTCAAAAACCTTTTTTCAGAATCCCTTACAACAAGGCCTTGCGCTGCATTTATGAAAAAAATCCGTCTTCAATGCGCTCAAAGACATTCTTTCCATTAGTCTGAATTCGAATAGTCATTTGTTTTAAATCTGAGACATCTGTTTTATAACTTCACATCTGAATTTGAGTGAATCAAAATTTAATTTGTGTCAAAGTAACAGCGTCAATTACTCTGTAACTGTCAAAATAGATGAGTAGCGACTACACGATTTCAACCGATGAATTACTTGATTCCTTAATCCTTATCATTGTCTGTAGGGTCTTAATAGATACTTGATAAAGTTCATATGATATGGTAAATGTTATCAGTTTGTTTGATTTCAGCTATGCATTGTTAACACATAAATTCAGCATCAAACCACCAGATGACGAGCTAGTAAAGTCGTTGCAAATTCTATTGAATATATTAAAATTTAAACAATCGATGCATAATGCTTTCCTTTAAATGTCATATGAAGAGAATTGTTTATATATTTGGAATCCCGTACAACATCCAGCATTTGTCTCAAAGTCAATTGAACAATAGGTGATACTAAGTCCTGTTTCCAATTTGAAAATATTGTTCTTAAAGTAAGGTTTCGATTATGACATGATTCTACATAATGGTTTATTTTGCGGATTTTGTGCTTACTAAGACGTCTACCTCTGCTGGTTTCACCTCATGTTCATCAATGATATACAAATTTTCTACCTTTTGAAATGCTAAGAATTTCTTAAACTTATTGTAGTATGGATTTACATGTCGGCACATAACTAATAGTTGCCAAGAAAACTAATGATTGTATTATTAAGAATAACTTTTTTAAATTTTTGTTGTCATTGCTTTCAATGCATTCTATTTCTTATGCAGTAGTTTTAAACTTGCTTTGTTCTACTTTATTAATTAAGCATTTTAGAACCTCCAAAGATTTTAACTGCTCTGAAGGACGAAAAGATTCGAGTGTACGGCTCTGTTAATTTCACTTGCCAAGTACAAGCTTCGCCTCCACCTTCCATAACATGGTATCACAATGCAGAAAAGATCGTTGCCGACGATTTTTATTTCAAGGTTTGTCTTGCATTGAGCATCTTGGGTGATAGCACTATTACTCCATTGATAATCTAGAACCGTAATAACGAACGCAGTGTCGATCCTGCTGTGTTTTCATTATAGTTTTAGTGTGTTTAACTCCTATAAGGAACCGGTGAGTTTGCACACTGTTTTCTCTTTTCATTTCATTGATATCAAGAGGCTGTGACACTCGCTATCCAATAAGGAACCCTGTGTCGGTTTCTAAATCACATAATCCCCCGCCTTCTACAATTTATCCGTTTATCTCCTTTATAGACCTCGCAAATCGTTTCACAACAATTCCATTTTATTTAATTTTGCTTTTTCTACTCTTAATAATATATTTCCATTTCTAATTGCGAATCAAAGTGTTACCAAATGTGTAGCCAATTCAGTTGTACCATAGCTTTATTGCATAAATTTCCTACATCTAACAATTTTTGTTTAAAGGACAGAAGGCTTTGTTTATCTTGAAGATTTGTTACTGAAACTTAAAAGGCTATAAATTTCATAATTCAATGCATGTCTGCTAATGTATTTTCCATACAACTATTCTGTCAATTATCTGAATGACATCTCGTAACTTTGTATTGATTTTAAAAGGAAGATATATTTAAAGTTCAATTTCTTACTGTTACTCAATGTTTTTCTCAACATCTGTCATGCAATCGTGTCAATTAAACTTTATTCGTTTTGCTTTTTTGAATGTTTGGATTTCGGTTTAAAATTTCATGAATTTGCCAGTACATTGCGCTATATTGACCAATTGAGGAGCAACTGTTGTTAACTAGTACATGTTGGTTATAAGTACCCTCATAAACTTTTGCTATAAAGATAAAATCAAATCGATTAAAGTATAGATCATTCCAAGAGATTGTTAGTATCATTTACATTTATTGAGCATGTAACAAATATAATATAGGTCTGTGTTGTTCAATAACTTCACTGTTCTAAAGTCAAGTTTTTGAAGCCTTCTGTCATTGTATCAAGGGCAGACACAGAGAATTGTACAATAAAAATTACAAAAGAAAGTCCCTTAATGCTATCAAATATGATATCAAAAGTGAATAGAACAGTTTTTTAAGTTTTTTTTCAAATATTTGTAAAATTTATTTCATTGAACTTTTACACGATAATGTGCCCAACGGATCCTGGAATTTCATTTCAATAATAATTAGAATATTTCATTTTCAGGGCTTGTTTTAAATTTTAAAAATATTTCAATTCACCCTTTTGGGTGGGGGAGTGAATAGGAACACATGTGAATTCTGTGGGTTTTTTAATTTAAGCATGCAATTTTATATTATTTTACTTTTAAATATACTAATGAAATTAGATGAGTATAGCTAAGGCTACCCCGTGGCACATAAACTTATAGTGATGAATTAATACACAAGAGAACAATGTAATATATTAAGCATAGCATGAGTAATAATTAAATAAAATTTGGTATTGTCTACAATTTCTATTTCTCAACACTGTTCCTACTTACCCCATTTGATAATCAATAGGGTTGGTCCAATTTTTTGTACTCAAATTCAACACCATGCACCTACTCCAAGAATCCAAAATTTTAGCAAGAGCTTTACATTTTTGCAGGCGTTGCTTTAGGGGGTGGGGGCCGGGGCGATCCTGTTTTAAAAATCTTAAAGCCGCGCCTGCATTTTTGAGTTAGTTGATTTCCTTTAATTCCATCAACACATTTAGCAAAATTGATTGAAATTCAGACTAAGCTAACATTCATACCATCAGGTGAAAATTTTGCAATTTACTTAATCTATACCATTGGTCTATTTTGCAATGCTTAATGCCAAAGTCTCCTAAAAACACAATATTCCATTATCAAAGCGTAATTTGAAATTTGAAAAAAATTGTTCTGTGTCATGATAAATTGCATGAATTCTATGTTTTCATTTTTGGTGTCAGTAGATGGTGATGAAGTCTTTACATGGTGATGAATTTTAAAAATCGAAAATTTCATAGTTTTATGCCCAATCTAGTACCCAATTACGCACTTAACATTTTATTCTACATTAAGCCTCCTCTAAAAAATTTTCTGTATCCGCCCCTGCATTGTACTATAACTAAACCTTTGGATATAAGACTGATTCAAATAGTTTTTATTTAATCCACTTTTGACGCTAATGTTTTACATATTTTGGTGGGCATTATTGTTTTCTTTCAAATGTAGATTTGGTTGATGTAAAACAACGTTAACTTTGATTCGTTGTTCAGATGTGCAAGCATAATTTTCTGCTTGATTAATGTTGGCCTAAGATTGTATGCAATCGAGCATTCCGCATTAATTGTTGCAATTACGAATTGTAATAAACCAATAAATGATACTTTAGAAGGCATCTTATGTGTTTTTCTCAAAAACATATCGACTCATATTTCATGTGAATAACGCATTTGGCACTAAAATGATGGCGAATGAGTAGTTTTGCTTCTATAATTGGAGCTCATGGTTTTCAAAACATATTATTTTGGTGGAAGTTATACAATTTTTATAATAATGTTTCTTAGTTAAACGATTCATTTGCAGTCTGGAAAAAATGAAGCTTTAGTCTCGCCCCTTTGTTTTCAGAAAGTTATTGAAAGAAACCTTTCAACTACAATAGTTACTCCTCTGGTCGAATTTGTGGGTTAAAGTTTTTCTCGAGAGAGATTAGCTGCTAATTTGTATCGCTTCCTAATTGAGAATTGAATGACGTTTTCCAATTACTCATCGGGCAGAAAACCCAAACCACGTCCATTTAATCTCCTTTTCATACATTTTTATTTCTCTCACCTCAATTTTCACTCACAATTTAGTGCCAAGCATCAATAAAACCGCACTTAATATAATAATAATAATATTTTACACCTCTGTAAGTATTAATACATAAAAAAATACCAAACTTTTGTTTACTGCAATGGGAAATAGTTACAATTGTAATGAGAATAATGTTCTAGAAACTTAATGTTTATTTTTGTCGTGATTTCCTCTTATCTTCAATAGCTTTATTTGTTTGCTCCATGCATATGTACAAATAAGATGTATACATATTTACAAAAATGTATCGAGAACTTAGATATACATATACTACAAACTAAGCTATAATAATTAAATTAAAATTCACACAGATATTTACAATTAATATAGATTAAAAATATGAAGTTTCGCTACAGTTTTAACATTTTAAGTATTCTGTTATTATTTTGTTGTGCTAATAAATTGTGTTTTAACAGTTTTTTAAATTCATTTATATTGGTGGCTTTCCTTACACTGATAGGTAAATCATTCCACAGTTTGCAAAGTGTGGTTGTAAAAATATTTTCCCACTATTTGCTTCTTGGATGTATATTGCTTATGCACATGTTAGCACGGTGATTGTTTTACATATTTCTTGGTTAGTGTCCTACTACTTGTTTTCAACTGCTTAAACATGTATACTAAGCTGTTGTACGAAGCAATGATAATGTTTGCAGTTTTTTTACTAACTTGATGTTTACTAATGGAAAACATGCCATTTTCTTTCATAGAGCAATATTTACTCCTAAACCTATAAGCTTAGGGATACCTCTATCTTAGCAAATTTCCCCGGTTTCGGGTCTTGATCCCTGGACAAGTTAAATTTGCTGGAATGTCATATATTTAGTACACTAGTATTATTTTAATATGTATTCTAACAAATGACAGTAGAACATGTCAAAACCCAATTTTAATGTTTTAGAAAGAAGTTCCTCAACTTTTTTGTTTTTGACAGTCTTTGGCTAATGTAATTTCCATCAGTCTGAGTGTTGTTTCTATGTGCCAAACAATCCAGTAAACTCACACTGCTTTTGAAATACTGCATTTGATTTAAAATCCATTAAGCTCTTTTTATTAATAAGATTTACAATTGTTTGACCTTTCCAACACTTCTTTAAGGTTATTTATATTTTATATATGTATGTATGTATACGCTCATACTTGCGTTTGTACATTTTAGGAACCCGCTATCTTGCGCTTTGTACAATTCCCTAGGACAGTTGCGCTTAGTACACCTTATTAATTTTCATTGAACATATTTTTCAAAATATCTGTAAAGTTGAAAGAATCTGATCATTTATATTTTGTGGATATTATCATTGACAAAGTCGGGCGAAAAGGAGAATTTAATTCATCTATTATATATATATATATATATATAAATTTGATTTTTCCATTGATCATTACTATCATTCACTAGAGGAGTTGAGAAATTTTGTGTTATCGACATTATACGTCCATATTTGTTGTGAAAATTGAGAAATTACTGTATGCCAATAAATTGTAGCCATAGTTGTCCCTTTACGATGGTTTTTATTTATTTATTCTCATTATAAATGGATATCAAATTTTAAATTTTTAATAGGAATGCATTATTCAGTTACAATCGCTTCATTTTTAACTTGGAATTCATAATATTGATAGTGAAAATAATTATTGCTATCTCATTTCGTTGTCACAATTTGACGTTGGTGTGACTCTCAGCTCGGATAACTCTAGGTGTTTCTAAGAATGCTGCCTTCTGTACTGCCGTGTCTAACCACTTTGTTAGTCTTTATTTGTTCGTTATTTTTCTCCTAACTTTCTGCATTTCCAGTCTTTCCTCTTTATCTACCGCCGCTATGTTGGCTTCTTTGCTTTAATTCCCTTTTAGTCTGTATGTTAAATCCTATAGTAAACTAACTTTTCATTCTCTACTATTCCCGGTACGTTATGCCTATAACTGATATCTCTTGCTTCTAACCCGGCCTGTTCACTCAAGTTCCAATATGTTTTACAAGCCCACCTTGTCATACCTAAAATTATACTCAGTTTCTACCAACTTTTCATAAGCATAATAAATACTTGGACGATTCATTAACTTCCACATCCTGTTTTCTTTCCGTTGGATCCACACTATTTTAGTGATAAAATTTAGGAAAAATAGAAATTATGTCAATATTGACATGTCTGAGCGCCCTATCAAAACCTTTGTACAAATGCAATTAGTCGTATTTATTCGGTTTCCGATTAATCACTATATTTGGATGGAGATGTGCTAAATCAGAAGATGATTTACTTCTAAAACTAAATTGATTATATTTATATAACTTGTATTTCACCCAGGTGTCTTGATCTCTCGTACTAACGACATTTCTCAACATATTTTTGTCCCGCTAGGTTAGGGAATGTTTTCAACCCTGGAACATTGCAACTCTGCTAATGTGGAAGAATTACAGGTGGTTACAATTTAAGTCAATCAAAAAAAAGTTTTCGAATCAATATGGTTCGGTCATCTGGAGTAAACTGGTGAATACTAATAAAGCAATCTTTCAGTTTCGCACGTAATAACATGTTCCAATAAAACTTTCCAAAAGTCTCGCAAATTGATATCTTCAATGATCGCCAATGAACCTTTCTATTAATTTGTATAACGAAATTCGCTGCTACATTTCTGAATGCTAGGGGTTGCATCGAGGTTACTATTCGGAAATGCGATTTATCTTTGGCAATGGCTGATGTTTGTTAACTACTATAAAGTCATCAAATGCTATTTAAATAACCTATATTATGCGCTGTGAAAATAGTATTCGCCAATGTTTATCAATAAACGGTGAAATATTAGTCTGTTTACATTTACATTGAATAAAATATTGGTTTTGCATAATTTATAATATGAAGGATGGGATGTATTTTAAGGTTATGTCTACAAATCATCCTCAATGGTGTCATAAATGCTTAAGAGAGCGTCGAATGTCGGGAACATTTTCCCATTTTTTGATGTACACCGAATTCCTGGTATTCATAAAAATGCAAGTGACAGGGAATTTGGGGCAAATTTAGAATTGTAAATGCGAATTGATTGATTATGTGAATATAAATGTCAATACAATAATTTCTAGACTACTTCGACTTTATGAGTGTTACAATCATTGGTGTAAAGCAGATATGTTTATTTCTACATGATTTTTTAACAACTAGTGATACTTCAATATTTTTTTTTACATTTTTTCAAATTTCAACCCCATAAACGATGTGCGCAAATTATGTAAGAAAAATTTCTCAAGTGACGATTTGTAACTAATACTATATCTGAGAAATGTTTGACACAGGTATTGTATTTTTTTAAAGTTTTGATGGTTACAACGTGACCAGCTTCAAATATTTTGGTTTTTTCTTTTATCGTTTGCAGGTTTTTAAATTGCTCGTAGGGTAGCTAGAACCTATACTATTTAGTTACCATTTTTGAAAGTCGAACAGTTTCATGGCAAAGAAAGGGAACAACTTATATGTAGAGAGTATAGGTTCTCATGATTATTGGTCTTTTTTATCATATTATGACGCTACACTCCTTTTATGACCTTACAAAATAGGTGAATTACGTTAGTTCAATTCAGACAATATGGAACGTGTTCTGAAGTTCACAACTTGCGATTCTTATGTTAACAAATATTGTATAGGTGTGGTCAAAAAATGAGAAACAGATTTTTTTTCAATTTCTTAGCAACAAAACCCCCACAATAACAGCATTTATATCAATCGATGGCAAATTGTTTTCTATATGTTTATGTAAAAGAAATTAGACAACATTGCACCCGGGTGAACACATTTCAAAAATCTGTCCTTATTCGAGTGCATCAAACTCTTCTGCAGTCTCGGGGTAATTTTTTTTATTGATCTCCAGCAAATATTGCTTCAGTTTTTGCATATTTTTTGAATTTTTTTCGTCATGATCCTTCATGATTCCCTAAACATTTTCTATAGGTGAAAGGTCCACAAATTTGATAACCTTTGCTAATACATCAGTTTACCTTGAACTGTCTACAGTACCTTCTTCGAAAATTTTCAGATAAATACTCTTAGCTCAAAGCATCCCAAACCATGCATTTTTCGAAAAATATTTAGGTGGTTTGAGAGGTGTCTTGTCTTGGCTGTCGTAGTCCAATGACAAATGTTGTTTCTAATCTGCCGGAACATGGACTCATCTCTTATGAAAAATCCATCCAGCAACCATGTTTCACAAAAGCTAACCCGGTTTTCTCTGTTTTTGTCAATAGGGGCAATTTTTTCGTACGTTTTTTTACAGATCCCTCTCTTTGAAAGTGCTCGATATGCTGTCGATGTTGAGGCAACTTTGTTATAGGCTTCTTGAAAGTTTGAGTTCAAATGAGTAAAGCTATTTTGATAACTTTTCCGTTAATTTCCAGTCCATTTGAGGGGTTGCCCACTTCCTTTTTTCCTTATAGAGTGTTCGTTTTAGTCAACTTTTTGAAGTTTCTGTAGAAATTTTTTGGGTTCATAACCGATATCGTGAGTAAAGTTTTGTGGTCTCTGATTCCAGTAGAGTATAAAGATATTGCAAAACTTTTCCTGAATCTTGATGAGACATGTTTGGTGAAAATTAATAAAGTCCCTGTCCCCATCTGGTGTGTTTACGGGTACTGTTGTTGATTGTGTGTGATCGCCTAAATGTGCTCGTCCAAAGCATGGCACTTAAAGGTGTTGAAAATACCTGTGTACTATAGTTAAAGGGTTTTGGTATTTGAAAATTTCTTGTGACTTTTTTGACCGGAGTGATACATAAGCACGATATTAACGCAACATCAGTAGAGGTCTTTGAAATGAAACTCTCTGGCATTGAGGGTTCAGTGTAACATTTTATTAGCTATTTTTTTAATTTCTGTTGAAAATCTATATGAAGTTTAGTGTTTCATGAAAACATATTCAGAGATAGATAATTCTTCTCACTCAATAGCTCTAATGTACTTCAAACAAATGGAATTACTATCTTTAAACAACGACAAATACTGCCCGGGCTGTGCATGCACTATAGAAGCCCGTGCCCTATACGTTCTCTGCCTTTGCGCATATCCATCTTTTCGGCTGAATATTTGCAGCAAATAACTGTATGATTTGATTGTCGGTAAATGTTTGGGAACTAAAATCCCTAATCTAGTCAGGTGTGTTCCACCCTGTTTGGCTCCAATAGCGCTGCCATTAGGTTGCTGTAACTAAAATGGAAGTAAATTGAATGTGTTGATCACCTTGTAATGTTATCAGGCAGAAACAGCTCTTCCCCATTAAACAATTCATTACAAACAAATCTCTTCTAACAGTGAAAAGTGGCGCTGATTGTATCAACAGCCATAAAATTATTTGTAAACATTGATTGTCGGTTATCAGTGTTTGGATTTAATATAACATGTCTAACTAAGCGGTGGAGAATTGTTTCACTTCCGCTCGCATTGCTCCATTCATCATTGCCTCCACAACACCTAACATTTTTTTAATTTCTCTATCCTATCGTCACATGTCTAGAAAAAATGCATGTATATTCAAGGTGCATACGTTTATCACATAAAATCAAATATCTCTCGGTTTCGTTGATTTCGTTTCTGAATAGGGGCTCAGGATATATTTTACACGATGGGATTTTTTAAGTTGATACATTTTAGTTTTAATAATTCCAAATTTTTTAACACACTGAAGTTTTTAATAGGTTTAACATGCTAAGACATGTAGGGCTGGTCATGTGTGACTCCTCAGTAGGTTCATCAATGAGACATAATTCATTTTTTTGAGAAATTCATTTTTCTTCAATGGAATTTCAAAAAGTTAACATAACTTTTACAAACATATACCATTTACATCATAACATACAGTCCTTCTATTAAATACGTATATGATAAATGTTATATTCATTAATCGTTAGTACACTATCTTATCACCAAATATCGACATAGTTGAAATATTAATTCCATTAAAAAAAATTAGAAACTAATTGTTTCTACATGGTAACGGAATTTCAATGGCTCCGTTACCAGGCATACAGTCTACTTTGTATTAATTTTTACTATTTTTTACTATCTTATCACCAAATATCGACATAGTTGAAATATTAATTCCATTAAAAAAATTTAGAAACTAATTGTTTCTACATGGTAACGGAATTTCAATGGCTCCGTTACCAGGCATACAGTCTACTTTGTATTAATTTTTACTATTTTTTACTATCTTATCACCAAATATCGACATAGTTGAAATATTAATTCCATTAAAAAAATTTAGAAACTAATTGTTTCTACATGGTAACGGAATTTCAATGGCTCCGTTACCAGGCATACAGTCTACTTTGTATTAATTTTTACTATTTTTTACTATCTTATCACCAAATATCGACATAGTTGAAATATTAATTCCATTAAAAAAATTTAGAAACTAATTGTTTCTACATGGTAACGGAATTTCAATGGCTCCGTTACCAGGCATACAGTCTACTTTGTATTAATTTTTACTATTTTTTACTATCTTATCACCAAATATCGACATAGTTGAAATATTAATTCCATTAAAAAAATTTAGAAACTAATTGTTTCTACATGGTAACGGAATTTCAATGGCTCCGTTACCAGGCATACAGTCTACTTTGTATTAATTTTTACTATTTTTTACTATCTTATCACCAAATATCGACATAGTTGAAATATTAATTCCATTAAAAAAATTTAGAAACTAATTGTTTCTACATGGTAACGGAATTTCAATGGCTCCGTTACCAGGCATACAGTCTACTTTGTATTAATTTTTACTATTTTTTACTATCTTATCACCAAATATCGACATAGTTGAAATATTAATTCCATTAAAAAAATTTAGAAACTAATTGTTTCTACATGGTAACGGAATTTCAATGGCTCCGTTACCAGGCATACAGTCTACTTTGTATTAATTTTTACTATTTTTTACTATCTTATCACCAAATATCGACATAGTTGAAATATTAATTCCATTAAAAAAATTTAGAAACTAATTGTTTCTACATGGTAACGGAATTTCAATGGCTCCGTTACCAGGCATACAGTCTACTTTGTATTAATTTTTACTATTTTTTACTATCTTATCACCAAATATCGACATAGTTGAAATATTAATTCCATTAAAAAAATTTAGAAACTAATTGTTTCTACATGGTAACGGAATTTCAATGGCTCCGTTACCAGGCATACAGTCTACTTTGTATTAATTTTTACTATTTTTTACTATCTTATCACCAAATATCGACATAGTTGAAATATTAATTCCATTAAAAAAATTTAGAAACTAATTGTTTCTACATGGTAACGGAATTTCAATGGCTCCGTTACCAGGCATACAGTCTACTTTGTATTAATTTTTACTATTTTTTACTATCTTATCACCAAATATCGACATAGTTGAAATATTAATTCCATTAAAAAAATTTAGAAACTAATTGTTTCTACATGGTAACGGAATTTCAATGGCTCCGTTACCAGGCATACAGTCTACTTTGTATTAATTTTTACTATTTTTTACTATCTTATCACCAAATATCGACATAGTTGAAATATTAATTCCATTAAAAAAATTTAGAAACTAATTGTTTCTACATGGTAACGGAATTTCAATGGCTCCGTTACCAGGCATACAGTCTACTTTGTATTAATTTTTACTATTTTTTACTATTTTAGTAATCGGGTGAATATTTTACAAAGCCTTCAACTGTGTATAATCTCTTGTTTTAATCTTTTCATTGAACAAACACTTTTCCTTCAATTCATTGGAGGATTAAATTGCAACAGGGTTATGTTTGAGTCCATCCAACATGTGAATAGCAATGTATTTGGTTTGCCAACTTTGATTCATATTTTCCGGATGATAAAGGCTATCAACATCAGTACAACAGCCTATGAGGAATTGAAGCAACGCGACTTAGTTTAGGTGTATTGATTTATCTTATGTAACATTTGATTGAAAAATTGAGCCAAAAATTGCGTCATAATTATCCAATTCTTTCAGAATTTTCAGTCTTATTTAAGCTCAGAATTGTTCAACGTGACGAATATTGCCCACTTCGTGTGTTCCACAGTATATTTATCTCACTGTGGGTTTAAAATCCGTTTCAAATAGGATAAAATTTCTGCTTGCATGATAGCGTGTGGGAATAATATAAATGCAAACTGTTGCATCCAATGCTCTTCAATTTTGATCATCTGAGAAATTTATGAGTAGATTTCCAATCATTTCTCTGGAAATGAATTAAAATTGAGTCTATGCACATTACTGAGTAAAAACATTAGTTGATTGAAAAATTGAGTTTTGAGTAACCGTCATAAAATCCGAAGCCTAATCTTATGAGTTGTTTTGAAGGACTTCTGCCAAAATATCTAGTGATATATTTATCTCATGATAGCATAGAATTTCGAATAACATGAAAAGAGAATATTTTAATAGTATCTTAACGAATTTTTTCTGCTTGGAGTTTGAATTACAACCAAACAACAAAATTACATTTTAATTTAGGAGAAAATTCATGGCGGCTTTTTCAAATCTAATTTGGAAGTTGTGATTATTTTTTGCATTGCTCAAAAATAACTCAATTCATCGTGCTGGGGCTTCATTGAAATATCTTTCAAATCGAAATCAATTATTGTTTTGGGTATAATGAATGGTTGTTTAAAATGCATCATGTCTTAGCTTAGAAGTTCATAAATTGTCGAACTTAGGGTAATTGTCGCCCTTTTGACCTGACTTGTAAGAGCTGCTTCAGTTTGACTATCGAGAATCTATCCAATTAATCATATTATGCTTAAGTGGAATAAAGTGAATTTCCCTGGAGGCTCAAAGTAATTTATAATCGGTTAAATTTCGAGCTGTTTTCTTCAAATTTGTGATGCTTGATTAAAATTTGAGCTTTTAATTTCTCACCGATGTGATCCTAAAACTGGATTTTTATAGCACTCGTGCTATCAATCAGCTTTTTAAAGAACCATCTTTTATTAAGTTTTCTAGTATATGCTCATGCTTAGATTTATGTATTTTAATGCTACTGGACGTTTACATGTTGCAAACGGACTGGCATTTAGTGTTTTTGGAATTGAATAGATATCAGGCATATATTGAGCAGACAAATACATCAAAGGCACACTGAATTTACTCGATGTTTTGATAAAACGCTTCTTTTACCTGAATCTAGATATGAACTATTAAACAGCATCTTCCAATGTAAATATTTAAAAGGAAGGCTTTTGTCTTGTTAGGATGATAATAATATGCTAGTTTCAGATAGGTGTTGAAGTTAGAGGTGTGTGGTTCCGATCCCGTTTCTGGTTCCACAATGACCGAAACCAGATACCGGGCTAAAAAATAATACTTCGGCAACAGATACGGGACAGGACCGGCACCAGATACCTACATTTGCATAATATCAAGAATATTATACATTAACCATTCTATTTGTTTAAAAATAATACACTTAATATTAATTTCTCCAGTTACTTTCAGGTGTTATGTTTAGTTGCATTGTTTATTTTCGTTATCAATTAAAAAATTCCAACTTTATATGTGATAGCAAAGTTAGAGACGCTAATGACTATCGGAACCAAAATTCTCTTTTCGGGACCGGGACTAAGGAACAACTTTCGCCACATCAAAACGCGGGAAGGGATCTATTTGAATTAATATTTGCTTTTATTTTGTTTAATATTTCCAATTTTATAATATTTTTCTAAGCTAAGTTATTTCTGCAATATCTCAAGCAAGGCTAAGGAAATACTAATAATGCTGTGCAAAAGGTGGCAGGCCGAAATGTTTAGAAAAACTGTACTGGTGAAAATATATTATGCTTTTTCATATATGCAATAATTAAAGCACAATAGGAATGCAAAGCTTATATATATATAAAAAGTTGTCATTGTCAATTCTTAAGTTTTTGAAAATAATTGTGTTATACGTTCATAGAAAGTATTTTATATCAGCAATTTTTCTCTAACTATGTTCTAAATTTGCATTCAGATTAATAACTACCGGTAATGGGATTTTACTTCTTTATTTACTTGGCATGCATAGAAATAATACGTTTACTAATTTGTTAATAAATTTGAAAATAAAAACATAATATTATGGCCATATTTTATTTTACCAAATGAAGAATAGTAAATTTTGAGACTCCAAGATTTGTCACATACACAATTTTGTGTTGTGTACTCAACAAAGTTAAAACTCCTACACAACACATCATAGCCTGTGTAAGCTATAAGTTTCACTGCTTGGTGATGTATAGAATTGATTTTTATAGTGAAAAAAAGCTCAGCCGAAATAGGGTTAGCAAAGCTGGAACCGTGTCCGGGCCTGGAATTATTGGTAATCACCGGGCTGAAATTTATCATATCTGAAATTAAGTGTATGTTCATTAATTGATGAAAATGATAGGTTGAATTAAAATGCATCAATTCATGTGACGGCTTACAAGAGTAAATATGTTGATGAAATGAGATCTCAAATGAAATACAGGGTGTTGCAAAAAATAACGAAACCCAGATTCAAAATCTTGTATCTCTAAGATTAATGAAGCTATCATATTTTTACTAGCATCACTGTATTTATCTACCTTTTTGTAAAATTTTCAAATGAAATTGATCTACAGTGCCAGAGTAGTGGCTTTTCAAAATAATG
Organism: Hofstenia miamia; assembly: GCA_900660155.1. Lineage (NCBI taxonomy): Eukaryota > Metazoa > Xenacoelomorpha > Acoela > Hofsteniidae > Hofstenia > Hofstenia miamia. The sequence continues at coordinate 774,184 of CABFPE010000093.1, forward strand.
TTGTCGTTTATTTTTCCCAAAATGTTGGCTGATTGTCTTTGCAATGGCTTCTAAAATTCTCCAACAATTTTTTTTCGCTACAAAATATATTGTGGTTTTAGGAAATATTTGGATTTGATTTAATCTCCGTGACTAATGAATGACAAATGTGTTTGTAGTTTTATGTAAAACATTAATTTAGACTAGACGTTACCTAATATCTTTAATTTAGATAACAGATTGTAATATTTAATTACATCGATGTTTTATAGTTGGTTTATTATTTCTTTCTGTTTATTCTATTAATCATTTTATTGTATAGAATAAATTAAACCCATCTATATTGGTTTTCTAAACGTTAGTGTTTATATAATAGACGTTTAATTCGACTTAATTTAAATGATTGGAAAGTTTAATTAATTTTTTGATTAATAGCTACAGTGGTTAACTACTTCTGGTGTGCCCCCAACTGATCTCGTGGCAGGCAATTTACCATTAATGTATTAGAATTAAGTTTTTAGAAATTGTTAAAAAATATTTTTTGCAGCGGAAGTACTGCTAAAATTTTGAAGCTTGATGGTGAATGGAAAAAAATGTTGTGAACCATAGTTTTGCACGAGTGTTTTTTTCAAAATGTATTTTAGATGGCAGAGAATGATTCAGTGTTAACGGTCAGAGGCCTTATTGTCACAGATGAGGGTATATATCAGTGTATCGCCACCAACGCACTCGGCACAGTTTCTTCGGCTGCGCATCTTCAAGTCTATGACATATCTTGTAAGTAATCAAGTTTTTAAATCCATTTGTGACCTAAATGTAAATGTATCACGTCAAGTGAATTTTGCGCATTTAATGACAAACGTATTTTGTTCGAATCTTATTTAAATTACTTCACTTTAACCTTTTCCTCAGCTTTTAAGTTTTAAAATTTTGAAAATTTTACTGATGATTTGAGACAAGTTGGAATTGTATTTTTTCAGATATGATTTCACAGTTTTTTTTAATGGAAAATGTTCAGGACGATGTTATATAAATATTATTCTTTAACACTAGAAACGCGACGATAGTTCAAAATGACCTATATAAGCCCTTTTTGTTTGCTTCATTATTCATTAAATAAAAACATTTGCAGATACATATACTTCCAATTATTTTGATAATCTCATTGAATTTTTTCGCTCGCTGTTCTAGTGTATAAACTAATGTATAAATTGATTTGGTTGTATTTTTCAAATTAAATCCGGAATGTTTCCAGCAACATGTATGTAAACATCATTTTTTTGATATTTATGAGCGGCACAAACGTGTTCCTCAACCCTCGATCGTTTATTCCATCTATATCATGTATGAAGTTTATTACTTCTAATAAAGATAATTAATTCGATTCATAAAAACGATTTTATTGGATATCTATTCGAGTGAATTCGCACAACTTCGTGTTTATTATGCCAACACGTTTTGCGGTTGCAATTTGAGAACGCTGCCAAAATGTAGGTCCTTGGAATGTGGTTAGTGGATGTGTCCATCATTTGTTTTTTGAAGAATGTAACCGCAATGGCAAATCTAACTTTATTTGGCATTGCTTTTTAGTATTAAATATTTATCTCCTTTTTCGTCCCTTTAAAATATTTAGTTGTAAATAATTGAGTAGACGCTAGGTTGCTGCTGAGCCCACGTGTTGAGGCCATAAATGAAGACCACGCATTCAGATTGTTACTAATTATTTTTACCAATTTTTGCCAAAATCGTAGTTATGGTGTGGGACCTCATGTGTCCATCAGACCAGAAAATTTTATGGCACTGAAATTTCAATAAAATTTAAAGCTAGCGGAAATTGAATTCAACCCCGTGTTATAATTTAACTGCTATAAAACTGATTACTGCTAGAATTTCGGTTATTTCATTTCTTGGCCAATACTATGCAAGTATCCAATATTACAGCTTACCTGTTCTCATAATAAAAATAATACAATAAAACTTGGTTTATATATTTAACTTTCAATTTTGTTAATGTCCTTGTTTGAATTGTAATTTTTTATGAATGGCATTTATTTTTAGTGTTTTAAACTATTTTACACTTCGTTAAATAGGAAATATAATTAAGGAAGACGGTTTTCACCCCTATTTCAAAATTCCATGAATGCCATTTTCGTTTTAATAATGACAGATTTAATATCCTCACAGTGATTTCTCTCTTACGACAACGGATTAAAGGCCCGCAGTAAAATTTGATAGATTGCTAAGTTACTTGTAGATTTGCATGATTGAAGCAAAAGAGCAGTTGATATAATAACAAATATCCCACTCGTTTTTGATGAAGCAATATACCGGAAAAAATTGTTCCTTCGAATATAGCATTATTGCCGTTTTGACTGCAAGCCGACCCGGTTTCGGGTCTGGTCGGTCTGTTGTATAAAGCTTAGATTGATTGATTAAACAAATAGGGATGTTGTCCATCGCTACATTTGAAAAAGATCTAAGACGTTAAGTAATACCAATTGATGGTTATGTTTACCTAATCAGAAAGTGATTCAATACGTGAGTATTTCGATTGAAAATCTACGTCACAGGTCGAGTTGGGTAGTAAATTTTCTGATCGGATCGAGTTCGGGTCCCTTCTATGCTCATTTTGGTAACCAGCGTTGTGGGCATGATTTTTATCTGTTGCAGCTGATTTAGATACGTGCACAAACGTTTTAATTGTGTGTAGTCAAGTTAGATGATTTGGCGAAATTAGTGTTATTTCGTCTGTGGATTGAGTCTATTCGGGACTATGGATTGAGTCTATTCGGATAGTTATATCAAATATGGTGTCACTGCTCGGTCTTGCCTTTGTGCTGACTGATTAAATTCCTATCATCAGGTATATCTGATTCTAGTATGCTACTGATAAACAAATTCTGTAGTTTATACTTTCACTTTGTCGCTATTTTTGTTTTATATTTCCTGCTGCCAACTAATCATTCCTTTGCCTGCCTAGAATTCGTATATATTCAATCACCTACTAATTTTCATCCAATTTCATTGTGCGGTGTGTGTAGCAATTTATGGTTAACCTTTATCTAACTGGGTGAAGAAATGAATATCTAAATAGCCTATTATTTTGTTTTACATGGATGCGTGCATGAAATTTAAAGGTGATGATGGCACGGGCGACTGGCCCACGCCTCTAAGTTAAATGTATTTGTTTGTTGCTGGAATGTTTTTGTGTAATCTTTTTTTCGTTGAACCCATGTTATCAAATTCCTTCTTATATATATATATATATATATTCATATATGAACATCTAAAACACTATTTAATTCAAACTATTTCAAATAGGCCCATTTAGAGCAAAAAAAATTTTACTTTTTTTTAAATCATTATCAAAAAATATGTATCTATGTGGATATTGTAACAACCTCCACCAAAAATTTCGAAAATTAAGTTGATAGAAGGCCCAGAACTGCAAAGAGGCGCTTTGGGATACCAAAATTTGAGGCCGGAGACATTTTGGGTCCAAAAATAAATAAATAAATTATATATATTTATGTATATAATTTTTTTTGTAAAAAATATAATTTTTTTGCTCTAAATGGGCCTACTTGAAATAATTTGAATTAAATAGTGTTTTAGATGTTCATATGTCCAATTCTTGGAATTGGAAAGGGGTGCCATCCCTCTATGACACCCATACCAATAAACATTAAGTTTGAGGTTTATGTCTACAAGACTTCTAATAAGAACAAAAAAATTGAAGAAAGAAATATTAAAGAATTATATTTTTGCTGGTAACCCAAAGTGCCTCTGAAAAATATGGGAGACCTAAAGTATATATATATATATATATATATATATATATATATTCTAGTATCATCATAGTTAGCAATATAGAAAAGCAATAACATAATATACGGCATTCAATACATTTGAAATATTTTTTCAACAATAAATCAGGGATTCCGAACTTTGTATTGACATTAGAATGATTGCGAATTATATTGTATTGATAAATATTCATCATGTCCGATTTTTGAAGATAATTTATTAAGATATTGGCAATAAATTGAGCAATAATAATGTAGGTCTTGTTCGGGCCTGGTTTAGCCTATAGTCATGTAAGATATTACTTGAATTATGTTTGTTTTACTATTTTCGATACATATTTGAAAGATTTCCGGAGAAATAGAAAGATTATGATAATTCCATTTATTTTGAAATGATTGAGGTTGCAATTGCAATATTTTCTTGCAAGCCCCAAATATCTTGTCGAAATCCCTGAAACATCAATTTTTTCTGAATATACTGTATTAACATTGTTATTTTGTATATAGACTATTAATATTAAAAACATTCGCATAAAAAAATTTTTTAGAAAAATTGTGTGTAGTGAGATGCAATAGTGTGTATCCAGCGCCGGAATAATATTTTTATATAATATTGCCAACTTTTTGTTCTTAGAAGGATTAATTCCATATTGGGGTTTTGCGTTTTCTTCACTTACCTGAAGTTATCCACCAAATATCTTAGAAAAATAAGGAGCTTAAAGTATAGGATTCCCATCCGGCCCTGAATACTATGGAAAAAAGTCAAACGGCGCTGAATACACTGGCGACCAAATTTCCATAGTATTCATCGCCGGTAAAAGTATATATATATATATATATTATTTTGCACATAAAATATTTTGAAATCGAATTTAAGTTTCTTGATTAAATCAAAGTTGATTAACAATTGTTTTTCAACAGCTATTCTACACACACAAATAGTAAAATCCTACCAATTTCAGTAATGTATGTTGAGAAGTGGTGTTAAACAAAAAGGTTAAATGTGTACAAATCGGGTGTTGGTTAGGCTGGATCTCCCGCTATTTGTTTAAGTTCAGTTACTATAGCTAAATACGACTACTAATTACCAGTGATATAAGGTGTTGCGTGCATTCAAAATTATCATTGCAATTAGTTATTTTTTCATTAAAATTAATTGCGCTCCAATATAATTAGTCTTCAAATAAACGTTAAAATTCGTTAATGAATATTTCCCTTGTTGTATTGCTGCCGTTTAATAATTCTTTCGAAATTTTCGGCGTTTGTGATTGAAATTATCTAGTTGAAGATTTATTGCCCATTTCAGTGTCTGTCTACTTGTAATCCGAAGAAATATTAACGATTATTTAAACGCAAAAGAAATACTTGATTTCAAAGGAACAGTATGACGGGCGTACATGATGCAATTGCTAAATTGAGAAATCCGACTTACTCATGCATGCCACACCTTGTTTCCAGAGGCGGAATTGTTTAAAATGCATTGTTCAATTCTTCCTGGTTTTTTGTTTTTATGCGCTATGTTTATTGGTATTTCTGTTTTTCACATACCATTTAGTGATGAGAACCGTTTCTGCTTGTTAGTGATGAGAACCAGACTTGTCAACGAGCCGAGCTTTC
>CABFPE010000093.1:779801-794129 GCA_900660155.1 Hofstenia miamia
AATTACGGCTCGTTGACAAGTCTGATGAGAACCGTTTCTGCTTTTTCTAGTTTCGAGTATAGATTCATATTTCAAGACTATTTAGACCATTTGTATGTAAAATTTTGATGGATCCTTTAAATTTCATTTGCAAATTAATGCTTTATAACGCAATGGCGTTGTTGGAATTTTTTGCGCGACGTTTGTATATAACTTCATGAACAGTACATATATGTGCATACACATTATTTAGTCCATTTTTAAATAAATTTGCAAGTTGTTTATTTTGCTCATATAGATTACTAAAAGCCTTAGGCCACCCCTTGCCTCTATAAACGCCCATGAGTATAATTATGTCTTATATTTTCTGCTTGATTTTCCTTATACATTTCACTTTTTATTTAAATTGTATTCTAACTTTTCCAGACGATTTCGTTTTGAAAGTGGCCGAATTTGTTTAACAAATGCTTGAATAGAATAATATTTTCACTGGGCGGAAAAGGTGCCACCCAGTTGCTGTTTTATTTCTCAAGGCGAAATCCATAAAATATCATTCATTTCTCGAATACGTTTGCGTTTATTGAGCGTGGTGTAACTTTGGATAACCTGAGTATTCTTAGATTTGTTTAAATCATTAATTCGTTTGCAACTAGATCAGGTTTTATATTAAATAATAGACAAACAAACTTTTTGGCATTGTTTTTATTGCTATTTGTGATAGGCGGTGACTTATTTTGGGGGTAAGGGCATGAAACGCGTGTCAACTAAAAATATTTGGAAGATTGAGTGCCTTCTCCATCTACAACTCCATTATAAATATTTTTTGTCAATTTATATCTTTTTTTTGTTATGTGTGTTTTCAAAGAAACATTCATTTGAAAATGGTATTTAGTAGGAGTTAAGGTGTTGTTATTGGTGAATGTTGTAATTCACCCTAAGTTTATAAGAAGGCGGCATATCTGCTATTTATGTAAGTTTTGTATTGCTTTACCATTATTTTGTTTCAATCCGGAATAAGGAACACTGGATAAAAGCAGTAAGCAGTCATTTATGTTCCATTTTGTATCGCATGGGCATTGGAAATTTAACGCTATTATTAACTTAAATATTCTAGTGTAACCCTATTAATGTAATCGACTGTAACCACATTTCAAATCTTTTCTCCAAATTTGGAATTCCTTGTATATTGACACATGTATGGATAAATAATGTGCTGCCCTATTATGGTATAAATAATTATTTCTATGCCTGACGTGAATTGCTTAACTACTTTTCAATTCAATAAGACGCGCGTACACACACCCAGAGGCTGCGACCCCTAAGCTATTATCTACGAGAGAATTTTCCAAAATGTTTTTTTCTGATTTTAAATACCTTTATTTTTTCGTAACTTATGAGCTTTATAAAATTTTTTAAGAAACCAAATTTTGTAAGAATTTAAGTGGGATTAAACAAAACCTGCTACTTATAGGAATTATTATGTTAATTATTCCTTAAATTTCTTGCACAAAGTGATGTCTCGTAGTGAAAGTCAAAACGCAGATCAAAATTATCATTTGCAATTATCTTTGTGTGACACTGTGAAATTTGGGTCGAATAAAAAAGAATCCAAAATTTCTGGTAAATGTGCACTAGTCTTCATTGATATTCAGCATATCAAACGCCGTAGTGGCATCACGAGAGATTGGTTTTTTTAACCACGACTCCCAAGTACGCATCGCTTCCTAGAAAATATCACAAGTATGTGATGAGCTGGAATGTACCGCACTGGCTACCATTCACAACAGCATTCCCAATTGATATCGCAGTTCCTGTGAATTATTTGAAAAATATTGAACGAGTCTGCCTCTGAACAGAAACTATAAGTTCAGTAAAGAATTTTTCTTCTCGTCGGATTTCCNATACACATTATTTAGTCCATTTTTAAATAAATTTGCAAGTTGTTTATTTTGCTCCTATAGATTACTAAAAGCCTTAGGCCATCCCTTGCCACTATAAACGCCCATGAGTATGATTATGTCTTATATTTTCTGCTTGATTTTCCTTATACATTTCACTTTTTATTTAAACTGTATTCTAACTTTTCCAGACGATTTCGTTTTGAAAGTGGCCGAATTTGTTTAACAAATGCTTGAATTGTAGTTGCTTCTGGCTAGTTTCTGTAGGTTAGAATAATATTTTCACTGGGCGGAAAAGGTGCCACCCAGTTGCTNGGATTAAACAAAACCTGCTACTTATAGGAATTATTATGTTAATTATTCCTTAAATTTCTTGCACAAAGTGATGTCTCGTAGTGAAAGTCAAAACGCAGATCAAAATTATCATTTGCAATTATCTTTGTGTGACACTGTGAAATTTGGGTCGAATAAAAAAGAATCCAAAATTTCTGGTAAATGTGCACTAGTCTTCATCGATATTCAGCTTATCAAACGCCGTAGTGGCATCACGAGAGATTGGTTTTTTTAACCACGACTCCCAAGTACGCATCGCTTCCTAGAAAATATCACAAGTATGTGATGAGCTGGAATGTACCGCACTGGCTACCATTCACAACAGCATTCCCAATTGATATCGCAGTTCCTGTGAATTGTTTGAAAAATATTGAACGAGTCTGCCTCTGAACAGAAACTATAAGTTCAGTAAAGAATTTTTCTTCTCGTCGGATTTCCTGGCGCACTTCCTTCATGTTTTCCGCATTGCTTACGATAAATATATGTGAAGCTGTAGGTCCTTCGATACTCTAACAAAAATTGGCATGGGCCGAAACTGTAGGCCCAATCCTAGTGGAGCGTTGAAAACTGCGCACTGCACAGCTCGTTTAAATGACGGCCTATTTTGGGCCCATTTATAAATTGTATTTGTGAAATATTGTTTATAGTTTCTATGGTATTCAGTACTATTGGGTTTATTTGTGTGAACTGCTCCTACTAGTCAAGTTTTTTCATAACCTTTTCTGCATTCCTTTGTGTAACCCAGATTTCGCAGTTTTTAATACGTGGATCTACAAAGGCTTCGATTCCTTGCATCGTCCTAAAAGTCACTACATAGTCGACAATATTGCACCAGTCCATAGCTTGAACAAGTTGATATTCATTAAATAATTATCAAAGAAACATTAAGTTTCTTAGGTTCTTACTATATGTTTGACCTTATGTCTATGCTATGGTAGGCAACACGGTTATTTTTTAACTTTGGGTTTTTGTTTTAGGGTTTGAAAATGGTCAAACCAAGAGTTTTACCCCACCATGTTTCAAGTCTATTTTTAGAGGATGGGTATAGGGAAAACTTAATATTAAGTTCCCGTTAGTTGAGTGATTAATTGCAATTTCAATATAAAGTCAAGATACTAGGATAGCAGTATACTTTATTAAAGCCAATAAATAGCATACGTTGTAAACAGCACTTGCTAGCTTTCCCTTTGATAAACGTTTGTTTACACAAAGAAATGGTTCACATTTAACAAACAATTAGGGCCAACAATTTCTGCTCTATTAAATTAGCTCTTCTGCTGTTCTATTTTCTAAAGCTAAAGCAAATTCTGTTCTATGAGAACTGTCTACTCTTTCAAAAACGTACATTTTACGTTATAAATCATTTATTTATTAATTGCACATCAGCACTTGAATTTTTCGTAACAATCTAGTCCATGCACTATTTCATAAATTATGAGGACTTCGTGAGAAGTATACTGATTGCCTTTTGATTAGGAACGAGAAATATACATAACATAATCCTCGAATTCATCAATGGTGTGGATAGCGTACATAGTTAGCATTGATGCATGTTTTATATTATTCCTAATCTCAGTCGTGATGAAGTTGAGTGGCCACAGGTGAGGCGAAGCTCCTCACTATTTGTCAAAATATTAAAAATAGACCTTAGCTCTGAATATATTTTTGACGTTAACAAAAAATCAATTATGAAGAACTGACGCGAAGAATTCCAGCACGCATGTTTCCCAACCCCACCTGGTTGTAAATTACATATACATCAAATTTTGTATGTGAGGCTTTGGTTCATATTTTCACAAAATTTTATCCATTGATCTTGATCGAATCCTACTCCACTAATTTGCAAATGTATGTCCACCATATGCCAGAAGAACTCCTCTAATCCACCAAGCATCTGCAAAAGATTAACACATCATAATTAATCAAAAATCTTTTTCATTTACAAATTTCACTCCTATTATTACCTCCGCCAAGGAGGTTATGTTTTTGGTGGCGTTGGTGTGTTTGTCTGTTATCAACTTTACGGAAAAAGTAATAGATGGATTGACCTCAAATTTTCACCAGAGGTGCGTCTCTGCCCAATGAGGAATCCATTTGGTGCTGATCCGGGGGACACAAGCTGCGTGGCGGAGGTCTGCGCTCTCCGAGTGCTTTTCTAGTTTAAGATTATACGATTCAAAAGTAGTATTGGCACTTTAAAAAAGTTTGCACATTTTAAAAAACCATGTTTTAATCTCATTGCATTTAACTTCCGTACGGTGATTTTCTTTTTAAGAACTGCTCTGCGCAATCTTTTATGCAAATCTGTTACTACTATACAATTTTCACTGATATTGGAGTACCCAACTGATGAAGCTAGAAAAAGAACTGAGCGAAGATTATCTAATGATTTCATAGACCATCTACACTGACACATTTACTTTATGGTCACAAAATGCCTTTTCCTAAGGAAGAATGTGACCGCAATGTCATTTTACTTAAATATTGTTCGAAATCAAGACCATTATTTAATCTTGTGATTAAACCCAAACCTTTGTGATTAAATTGTGTGTTCTGCAAATTTAGACAAAAATTAAATTCAAGCGCTAATCTTGAATCGAAAATATATCTGCTTGTAGTATGTTGATCGCTTGCCCAGCCTTTCAGGCCACGTGATACACACCACCAATAATTTCTTTCCAGTCAATTGATGAATTCAAATTCATTGGTGCCAATCATTTTTGACCTGATATTCATTGTTTTTCTAAAATTTGAGAAAAAAATGTCATATGTTTATAATTAATTCTCTTCAACTAATGTTCTTTGATCGATTTATGTTGAATTCGACAGCTGTTGATTAGAACTGCGAGTGCACAATCCCGTTCATTTTCCGTAGCATGGAATTCGCTTTGATTGGTCAGCGGCCTATTAATTCGGCGTTGCTTGTCACCTGTCACTGGTAACAATTCGCGAGCTTGTAGTTTATTGCTTACTGTTTGCACTGCCATTGTAAATCAACCACTTGACTAAATATGTTACTTAATTTCAATCTTTCGTTGATAACTTTTCCAATGTTTACTTTCTCATAATTTTGTGACTTAATTCGTCTTTGAATTGTAAAGAGTTTTGTAAATACATTTCCTTGCCGTTGGTTTAAATGAAAATAACCGACATTTTCGCAATATTAGTAAATACGCTCCAAAGAGAAATTTGATTTTTAAATTTATTCATTTTTCATTGAATTAATTCAAAAGCAGTCTGCATTCAGTTCTTTGAGTCCATCGCCGACCCATTTTAATATTGACTATTACAGTACTATGAAAACATTTGCTGTAGTAATTACTTTTTCTGAATTTTAGGTTGAATCCATATTGGTGGTGATGCTAGGGGTCGAAAAATTGCGGGTTTTGACCCAAACCGCATTGTTATTATTAGTGTAAAATAGTTTTCAACTAATTTTTTGTGGGTTTTGTGCCAGGGGTCGGGAAAAATTAATTGAGCAACAATTTAAGGGCAATTAGTTGGTTGCCAAATACTTTCCAATAAAATTGATTGCAAATGCAGAAATTAAATTGGTTTAATTGGGTGTGTGAAATTTATGTGCTTTTACTTTATCAAAGGCGTATGTGTTAAAATCATTTATTACAGAAATAGAAGTGTTATTATTTCAACGAGATTAATGCACTTAAGGATTTAAGTCAACTAAACTTTTTATTGCTAAATACCTATTCTTGTTTTTTTATAGTTTTAAGGTAGAAGTGGAGAAACGAAATTTTATGAAAATAACAAACGCTGTTTTCATCAGTCGGGAAAATTAATTGGGCAATTAATTAGTTGATAATAAAAATAATTGATTGGAAAGGTGCCAATCAGTTACTCCCAACCCCTGTTTTGTATAGTAACCCTTGTTTAAATCTGAGTGGTATGTGTAAGGGATACAAAGTAGTTACTTCAATTCAATCCACTGACACGAATAATTGTCTCATATTTGTCTAAGATTGATGTAGATAACAGCGTCAGATTTATTTTTATTGGATTAAATGTGCTTAATTTTAAGCAGTTCTTTGCATAAACTACAATAATTTAAATATCTTTTTCGCATTACTAAAATGGCATTCATGTGCTAATTATTAATTCAGTTCTTGTGTAGCTTGATAACAGGAGTTGTCATTTACAACAATTTATATTCTAGCTTTGCATTCTCCTAACTGTCATTAATTTTATTCCATCAAAAATTTTAAGTTGACACCGCTGCCTTTTTGAGATTACAAATTCAAAACCCATTTACACCGGCGCGACGCAGATACGTTTATACTTATAGTCAGAGTGGCAAACGAGTCACATATTTTGATCCACGACCCAACCCGACCCGAGTTGTATTTCAAATGTTTGATAAAACATGAAACAATGTCATTAACATTAATATAAAAGTAGGTTTTATATAGCATAGTAGATTGTATACTAAATGGAAATGCATGCTTAGTTTTTCACTAATATTCCAGGGAAATCTATCAGACAATACATTTCTCTGACCAGGCATTTTCAAAATTTTGACCCATGACCCGACCCGGGCTAGTGTGACCCATAACCCGACCCAACTTTTCTTTGACCCAAACCGCGGGTCGGGTCGAACCGTTTGCCACCCTGCGTATAGTTGCAGCTATAATTTTATATCAATTGAAATTTGTTAAAAATACCTGGACTTTAATCTCAAAATTACTGTTTGCATGAGACTTTGAAAAATTCACTATCTATTTAAATGGATAATTTCTCATTTTAATGCTAGAAAAATCCATTTTTAGTGGTCACTTTTTAGCGTAATGCAACGAAACATCAATTATCGCGGCACATTAACATTTCTGAATAATTTAGATTGTTTTAATAGCATCTTGCAATTTAGACGAAACGTTAATTTACAATACAGCTCGAGGCATTGTTAAATTGTAATCGGATTATGCATGAAAAATCTTACATGTTAGTAATTGACATAAATCGCTGGAATTTGTTGATATAGTTAAGACCGATATGCAATATCATTTGTATTCATTTAAATAATTTTACACAATTATGACTAAAAGATGTGCACATTATTAGATACTTGATGGACCGCTTCGGTGTTGTTTGATAAAAATGAAATTGAAATTGTAGCTACAATCATAATTGTTTTCAATAAATTCCGAAATGTTCTCTATTGTTTACGTATAGAAAGCTTTAGATTGCTCAGCCACTTCAGTTCAGAATACCTACTGCTGTTCATTGGAAGTTGCAAACAAGCTTAAGCCAAAATTGAACGAGTTTCTGAAATCAATTCTCTTTAATAATAAATGAATGTTTATTCTTGAAATTTTGAACAATTTGTTTGTTAGCATTGCAGCTTGTTTTCTAATCCTTTTAGTTTGACCTTAAATGCGGAATAGTGATTTTTCAAATATTACGTTACATTTACAATAACCCTTTGTAACACCTGATTTACATCACATACAACGAGTTACTATATAACCAAGCAATAGAAGCCTCCAGCCAATCAATTTCTTCACTTCTTTATTCCATTGAAACTATCTTATCAATAATTATTTATAATTTACTATTCTCAGAATTTCAACATATATTTCCGAAGATAATTTTTAATGTACTTTGGCGATGGTATATGGTACACTTCCGCTCGTCTTCAATCTACTTTTCAGCGACAACATTAAATTATGCTCACTCTTCAGCTTATAGCATTATTTAATTTGTGCTGACTGTTGATAAGATATAATACCATTTTCAAAATTGAACGTCATTCTCAATTAAAATTATTTTGTTGAATTTTCGTGCTTTATTCAAATGCGTTTCTTTCTATTTTATAAATTGTCAATCTTCACAAAGTTAATTATTTTCGTTTTCAAATTATAACATTTGTATACTCTGTTGGTTTTTAATTTCATCTATTTTTTAGTACCAAGTTTCATTGATTATGCAAAAGGATCATTCGTAAATCTTTTTCATGCTTAGCGTCATATGATTTTTCCATGCCGATCAGCGTTGGAATTTTTTTCTTCAAAATTGCTTAAAAATGTGACTTGACTTTATTTTTCTTTCTGACTGCAAAAGAACCCTTTTCCATTATTAATGCTTACATTATGTTGGATATAAGTTAAAAGTATTTCTTGGTTATGTTACGTTAGTATCCCAATTTTTGTTGATTTCCCTTCATTTTTATTATTTGTTAACGTAGCTTGCAATTATGAACTCATTGTTCATATATATANTATATATATATATATATATATATATATATATGATGGACTTGTTGAGAGATCACCACTTTGCACCCGAACATGGAAAATCCAGTTATTGGTTATCTTATTCCAACAAGTTGAACCAATAAAAGAATATTTATATACTGATTCTCTGTCTTAATATGCCTCTGAAACTGGGTCAAGAAATCGCTCTCGAAAAAACTTTTAACTTCTTAAAAATTGTTTGGACTTATTGAGCTATAATGGTCATAAACGCTCCTTTTAAAGCCGTTGCGACCGTTATCCCTTATTTTCAGTAATAGCAGACTGTAGCCACTGGGGGTTAGGAGAGATAAACCCCGAGAGGTCAGGTAACCTCCCCCGGATAATATCACTTAAAACAACAAAAGCTTGTAAAAATATAATTCAGTTATTGTAACTTCGTTCTCAATATTTACACTACTGAAAAATTTTGAGAGCTTTTAAGAAAATTCAGCCGAAGGACAAGTAGTTATGTTTCAAAACAGTCAAGCACACTAAAGGGATGTTGAAGAATTTTGAAATCCCCCTCCTTCAATGCATGTCGACCCCCTTAAGTGATGACGCTAGCTGCGGGCCTGAGTAATACTGATTTGAGCTAATTTAGAATTTCAGCCTCCAAACTATTTCCTGCCAACTATTGAGCCTACGCCTAATTAAAAGCCATGTAATTGATTTAAGTGCTATGATTCTTACAGAAATATCACAAATCCCTTCATTGCAAATATCCGGCCAAGTTCCAATGGCTGAGGTGCACGGTTAAAAAATTTGCCTCTTGCAAACAAACGTGAATGGGATTATTAAAATAATTTACGAATTGCAGTAACTGTCTTTGTTCTTTAACCCAATTAATATTTATTTTCTGTAAGTTCATCCCATTTTATTCAATTTCTTCACTTGCTTTAATGTTTTCAAATCCCTAGGGTATTTCTTTTTATTAGTTCTTCTTTCGTGATAATTCTGAAAATTGATTGTCTCTATTTATATTTCGTCTGCAAACATGTATATTTCCGACTGTCGACCATCATGGTCATTGCAAAACTATTTATTCCAATGTAAATAAGAATCCATCTTTGAATAGAACCTTTCTATTGAAGTATAACTTGAATAGTGAAAAAGTGATTCATTGCATGACTGATGTAGTAAACATCGAGGACACGTTATCTGTACTACCATAAATGACTCAGATCTTTTATTTTATCAGTTTTATTAGTAGATGTGTTTCATAAATGTAGGTATAAAATTAATGAAATTAATCTTTTTCCTACCTATCAAATTAAATGATTTAGCGTTTGAGATTTCGTTAGATAATCTTTGCTTCATCAATATATTGATGCAATTTTTTTTACAATGAATGAAAAAGTCAAGACAAACTCGTGAGCCTCCATTTTCAGAATCAACGACCTTTGAGGTCTTCAGACCTTAATCCTGTCAATAGTTGGTTTTGCGAGTGCTAAAAAACAAAGTATGTGCAAGCGGCCAGAATGATTAGAGAAAAGGCAGGCATTTTGGCACTTTCACTGTCAAACGCTTTTCACTCTTTCCTTACCCGATTGAAATTGGTCATTGAACAGAATGGTGATCACCTGGTGATTATAACTACATTAATGATGAGAACATTGACTTCATGTATCTCTTTGTCTGTATTTATGTGTCATATTGAAATAAAGTTCTTACATATGTTACTTTTCTAATTAAAGTACGACAGGCTTTTGTGAATACCTTGTAATAGCATGCCTAAAGCTCAATTTATCATAACCATGTCCATTAAATATGTTTTTAACGGCCCAAATGTATTATTTCGTAAAACTTTTTCAAAGTTTGCTAAAAAATGTATAGAATTGTCTGCATACATATCTATATATCGGCATTCAATTTGATTAAATAACTCTTAAAATGTGTTTCTTAGACGCTTTACTTAATTGATTACTGCATGATACAACTATTTATTGTTTT
Organism: Hofstenia miamia; assembly: GCA_900660155.1. NCBI lineage: Eukaryota > Metazoa > Xenacoelomorpha > Acoela > Hofsteniidae > Hofstenia > Hofstenia miamia. Next base: position 790,207 of record CABFPE010000093.1, read on the forward strand.
GATTAATGCATTGGAACATGACATTTGGTTTAGATAAAGCATATCCCGATGTAACTCCTCCGGAAGCACCAGTCGAACTTCGCGCTGCAGCCTTCGCTCAGCGTTACGCTGAACTTCTCTGGTCACAGCCAGAAGGCGTTGCATTCAAAGATGTCTTTGCTTACGAAATCCAGTACAAAATGGACAAATCAGAAAGGTGAGCATTTATGATGTTTGATTTCATGTATTGTTTTTAGGGTAATTGTTTTCAATGTCACAAAGCCCAGATCCACATCGACTCGTATCGATCAATTGCTGCCAAACACTCTTTACAAATTCAGAGTCAGACTCTTCACCATTTACGCGGGACCACCTGGCCAATTCTCCCCTTACTACGAATTGCGCACACAAAAAGAGTGTAAGCCTTGTTGTCTATTTTTATGCTTTCGGATTTCATCAAGTTATTCATTTCGCTACATGATAGTGATACATCACGACAATGGATAAAGTGAAATGCTATATTTAACGTACTTGAAATTCAATAACAGCAATGCATAGAAATATTAATTTCTAAGTTTAGTCGTTTTAATTATGAATGGAATGTTTCAACATAGTATTAATAGTTTCTAGACAAGTATAAATGTCAAAGCAAATTTGAGAAAAGCTGATAAACGCATGGTTTCACTATTCAATTACATCACTCTTAGAATTTATAAAAACATCTGGTAATTCCATTCTCCAAACTCATCGTTATGATCCTTCTTTAGACAATTTATTGGGATAACTAAATCTGGTGCGGCTTTAGGAGGGAGGCAGTCGGGGGTCCCCGTTTTTTGAAGAATTTCCCATTTTTCTTAAAACATCATTTTCCTTGCATTTCAAATATTTTTCATATTGATATTTACAAGAGTGTCATCCCAAAATTTAAAGTTATCAATTTAAACAATCTTCTAATTAGAATTTAGAGATGTAAGTTTCTTATTTATGAATTTTCTCAACACAAAATACAGGAATGTGGTCCCGCCTCCTGTTTCCAAAATCCTAAATCCGCTCCTGAACAAGATCTTTCTTGGAGGAAATCGAAATCCTTTACACGTTAAAGTTTGATTTCGTCTTCACAAGTGTCTGTGTTAAGTACAGCACCTTTGTTTGACATAGGAGGCATAAACAAAATCACAGCATTTATTCACAAATTCATTCGTTTCCGCTGTCGGAATGAATTTTTTTGCATGAGTCATGTAATTCATGTGGTATTTGTTAATGCGTTTGCGCTCTATTTTTATATTCTACTCATCGTCATATTAGTGCTTCGAATGCCGACAATTTTGAAATTTTGTTCATTGTCACTTTTAAGTGATATCGCTATAGGCTATTTGTAATGACACCGGTTAAATCATTCGATAAACGGTGTGAACTTTTGATTACCTCTTGATTAAAGAATAGCTATTTAATTATTACGCTCACTGTACTAACACTACAATGTTCAATTGTAAACATGTCTTAGCTGGATGCTTTTAGTTTCTTTGCGATCCAATAATTTTATTTTAACCAACACTACTTTTACAACGCTTACAGATTTTCAAGAACGTGAAACCCACATGGAAAACGGATTACTCAAAGGTGTTTCTTAAATATTTTGAACGAATCAGGGCAAGAGTCGCAATATAGATTTCGTCGCCTATTTTGTTTTTGAAATTAACGGGAAATATTTTGATTAAGGGGTAACAAGTTCCAATGGGTATTGCTCGATGAAATAGTTTATCATGTTGCCTAACGTTCCTATTTATGACAGGGACGGATCTAGGAATTTTCAAACGGGTTTAAAATACTAATGGAGTACTGAATTATGAGACGAGTTGATTAACATCAGTATTTAAAATACCTGAACCATCTCTTAATTTTTAGATTTGATTCAACACTGACAATAAATGCATAAGCACATAATTTTAAAATTATAATTTGCGCATCCTTTATCGCAGCTAAACCCTCTTAAATTCGTCCCTGATTTATGTTAGCTGTGTTCTTGTATGGTTTTTTTAATAATAGAAAGTTTCCATAATGTTGAATTATTCGCATAGTAGACACCGATCAGCCGTATGAGTAACTACTTGTAGGTATTATTTCTAGCCTTGAAATTTTATTAAATTCTCATTTGAAAACGAATGAGTGTAAAATTTCTTTACAAAACACACATAAAATGAAACGTTTTTGCATGTGGCTAATGCTGACTATTTACCAACGCGTTCCCCAATAATAAATTAGATCTAATAGCACGACGTGTTGACCACACTTTGAATGTGTTTCGTACATATGTGTTATAATCAGTTACGCATTGCACCCAAACATCGTCGCCAATTCTCATAAATTGTTTGTGCGCCTCTAGGCCATTTTTTATTGCTTTTCGATTGCCACACACGTGCTGCTGTACACTTCAATTTATTTTCTTTCTTTATTTCTTCTACACGCGGATATTTATGTATAAATTACTGCTACAGTGTTTAGTGTCCGTTTTCTCTGTTTAAATTCTGAAAATAGCCTATTGTACGTAGTAATGCTCGGCGGCTTCCAAGAAATTAGTTCGGTTTCAGATTTTGCACTTCAATATTGCGGTTTGGATGAAAACCGCTGTTAGGTAATTTCCGGTATACCGGAAAGAATTCTTCTTTAAATATTCATTCTAGGAATTATAGATGTTGTTCATTTTCCAATTGTAATATATATACCTATACCTATATACAGTGTTGAATTTTGAAATATAATTTTTTCATTTCTATTCCGTTTCCATATTCATTTTATAAATATTTCCCTATTTTTCCATTAATTTCCACGTATTTCCATAACTTTTAGAATTAATGCTTCAGACATTTACGGCGATTGGTGGAAGGCAACTACGATTTACTGGTATAATATTGACCAGGGCCCAGCCATCAGGGTTGCCGTTGATATGAAAATTTTTCCCAGATCAAGTGGAACCAATAGCCTATATTACCTCACTGATAGCATTTGATATCAATTCAAATTTACAGAAATTTATTGTTGATATCAACAGAACTACTGTATATTGTTTGCCTAAAATATATTCTCTTTACTCATGTTAAGGAAATCCACTAACCCTACGCAGCTCACTTTTGTAAGCAAGGCACACAGTTAATTAATGATTTCCCAATTCATGCCTGATTTCAAGGAATTAAAGTCAGGTATCTATAAATATTCCTTCTAAATTATTGAGTGTTTCCAAATCTAATAGGCTCATTATTACAGAATAAAATTGTAAAAAATGTCTGGGTTATTTAGAGCTAGTGTTGTTTGCACTTTTAGAGAAATTCTAAGAATAAGTAAATATGTATAAACCTGGTATCTGAATATCAAATGCAAGCACAATGAAGTCATAATTAACTATTTCAAGAGTTTTCAAAAAGAGAATACATTTGCACTAACATAATTGTTCAATCTTGGTTAGCTTATAGCACGAAAGATATTTTCTAAGAATTTCAATATTAAGTGCCTTTAAATTTTATAAAAATATTCATGTGATAATCAAAAAAAGTATTAGTGTTTGAGTTTTTTTGAAAACTGCTGGCTCTTTCTATTCGATCCTATGTTGTTTCTAGTGTAGACAGTTCTTATATCTATTCCAAATATGACTTAATCTGCAGAGCACAGTTTAAATTTTCCTAGCTATTTAACCACCCAACTTTTTTGGTTGGCTAATGAAACTTTCTGCTCAAATGTAATAGTCAGACAAATTCTAAATCCTATAATGCAAACATCAATTAAATCTTATTCACAAAAATAATAATTCAATAATATTGGAATCTACAATAATGGGGGAGGGGAGGGGGGCTCTAAACCCTCACCTATTTCTTAAAACAGTGGTGTAAACGATATGGTAGCTAGAGTATGCTTACAGTTACACTTTAGCTTAGGCAACTCTCTCTCTCTCT